>DWHO01001194.1:0-16244 GCA_018247575.1 Eurytides lysithous rurik
TTTGGGCTTGTATGGTAGTACCACCACTGGTATGATGTATGGTGATATTCTAATACGAGTTTTCAGTAATACAGTAAAAGGTTCTCATTAAATACTCGAATTCAGCACGTTCCGAATTCAGGTGTAGGCGAAAATGTACATCGCAAAGACAGGTGCAGCTGTGCGGACGGAGGGCCAATCAGTTCTATTTGCATTTCTGTAGTCGCCGTTCTAGCGAAATTCGCACAGCGTTCGATGCACAGCTCGATTGTGAACGAAATTTTCTTAAGATATATACCTATACAACACTCATGCGCTATAAACGCAGTAAACGCTACTAATCTGAATCTATTTTAACTTTGATTCCTAAAAAACGTCCAACGGAACATTATATTAGTAAACCTACTCTTTCTGGTAACATATAAAGGCTTAAAGAATAAATTTTATTATATATATACATGTGTGTATATATAAATTCCGATATTCTCTTTCTTGAATATTCTATGGGTAGGTTTAGAAATTTGCTTCGCTCTAACATTCTTTGAAGATATATTTTTCAACGAGAGCCTTATGTAGCGTTATATAAATATTCAGTAAAAGGTACATTTACTGAACACTGCAAATGGCGCTTGAATATCTCAAGTAATTACAATAAGAACCGAGATCTAGGAAAATCAGACGGCAGTGAGTCGCAATTAGTGGAAGAACACCCAATGGAAATAAATAAGGATATTAGTTTCCCTGCAGCAAATCCAATGAGCTAAAACTATATCAGTCCGAACATAAATTTTCCGCTTGATAATAACTTAAATTTTGAACATTTCGATACAATCAACGAAAAATCAACGTAAAATGAACTTACGGTTATTATAATATAAGTCGACCTTCTTCTACCGAGAGGGAAAATATGTTAATTTGTTGGTTAAATAATGTGACATGACAAGTGATTTTTACATCCTACCATTCTATTGTTAAAAATCTCTCAAATAAAGTTTTCGATGATGTGGGTATGGTCGCCACTCTGTTAAGGAGTTTATACAAAAAAAAAACGTGGCAGAACTTTGTAGCGGATTTTGCGGATTCATTGACGGTAACGTTTCTATTCAGAATATCTACTCATGCTTCAGAAAGGTAACCATTATTACTGCACTGTGCTCTCGTTTTATTCAACAGCCCGGTCCCTGGCGCTTCTCTTCGCTAAAACCGATTCCTTGTTACTTGATTTCTGCATTTCGAAAAAGTGTAAATATTTTCCTCTTGGGTGCTTTCGCTGTAGCGAGGAACTCAATAAATGGAACTGTGTTGTGAATTTCTAATTGATGGGAAAAAAATATATAATATGGTGGAATGGTCATAGTTTGTTGGAGTACGTCACTCTTTTTACGAAAATGAATAACTGATTCAGCGATCGTGATGATCTGAAAAGTTTTAGAAACATATATTGGAAAATAAGTGATTTTATGCTCAATAACACATATTGTTTTTTTTATTAAAATTTGAAGCTCGAAAATAGGTACGTTACTTTTAATATTTACATACCTATTCGAATCCAATTTATTAAGCTTTTTGTGCATTCCATAAAAATTGAAACATACATATTTTGATTTCTGGTAAAAGCTAAATACATTCGGGGTTTTTTCTGCCTTTTTTTTCTTTTGTAAGAGATTGCGCTAAGTGATCACATTTCGATATTAAACCATTTGCCGAAGGCCGGTGCCGGCTACGTATTTCATTTTACTGAGTGTCTGACGTAAGTTTTGGAGACTTACTTTTTGTCCGAATTATTTTCCAATTTCTTTATTGCGTTAAGTGTCAAGCATTCTTCTATTCTTATATTTGAACAAAGGTGGTGACTGATTAGAAGGTTTGGTAGAGCGATTTTTTTGTTTGTCATTAAAGATCTTGCTGTTTTGGTAACTTCAGGTTGAATTGTACTTTTTATTACTTTTAAACTATTCGAATGAAGTATGTCCAAAAAGGCAAAATTGAACTGCAAATTTCATTCGTAAGAGATGAAAGGTTATTCTACGAGTTAAAGGAATATTTTTATCCAGTCTCATTGAATAGCGCTGGAGAGATCGTTTCCTGCTTGGTCCAGCGCGCACTCAAGACTTTCCACGGACGCAATCGCCCGCAATTGCGCCTCGGCCTTACATCCAGGCCCCGCATGTTCCATTTTCCCGCCATTTTCAACAAACCTTTTTAAAAATAAAAAAGATCTTAATTTATCCCGTCCAGACATTTGAACGTGATTTTTCTAAGAATATAATTAGAATTAGTTTTATATATCTTTATGATGTATAAAAGAATTGAAATAGAACGGTACATTTTAAACAAGCATTAGCCGTGTTTCTTCCACCGTAAAGTATTAATTCGTTCCGGACGGGTAGTATCAACGTTACCCCACTGTTCTAATGGCATTGTGGAATTGAAACTTGCAACATGATTTCATAAAGTTCCCTCCGCTATACAACTTCCAGTTTCTTCACTCATTAAGTTCATTAACAAGATCTGACGTCAGTATTTCAGACGCCGCCAGCTCATTTTCAATATTTTCTATTCGTATAATTCACTTTGTGTTGAGCCAGATTTCTGCCTTGGCGAAAATGTCTGTAGATTGATTTCATGACGTTGCTCTGTACTTTTGGTTAGGTTGATGATAATCCGAATACTCGTGAAAACTTCTGTTCACAATTAACAAGGCCGGATTCGACGAATCAAGTTTAATGCTGAAACAGGGCTTTTGTTTAATTGTTAGACGGGACGTGTCAACAACAGTGCTGTATAGCAGCAGAACACTTATTTATTCGAAGTTTAAACCTTGCCTCGTATTTTCGTAACACAACACAATAGGCTTTTAATTTCGAAAAGCGCTGAATTTTAAGGCAGCGCTATGGTAATCTTGGAGGAATGCAATGAGTTTAGACTCAATCTTGAAGGGTTTAAATATTACATTGTACTGTCGAACTGCAGTGCAGGCTTTGTAAATTCCATTTAGCTAAATAGCTTTTGAGAGAGATAAGAATCGGGCCATACAATGCTTGCCTGTTTGAAGCGGGAAACTAAGGAAATTGAAAAGAGAGACGCCCAGTGGGAGTGCAACGTCGACGGTCCGATTTCTGGAAACCAGAGATTTAAAATTACCCGGTAATGTTGTAAAAATTCAGCACCGATAAACACTCGAGTTCCCCGGGCGGAGTTCTTCAGTGATACAATCCCGTCGGTCTCGCAATCTTGGTTTTAATAAGTATATAACGTTCCAGAGATGTACCTGTGAGGAGGGGATTTACATAATCATTACCATATCTGGCGCACTGGCGCGCGTATTATGCCCGGGAGGTTAATAATGCTATTTTCTCGCCACGTTTTCACGTTGCTATTTCACGTTATCGACCCACTTTATCTGCCTCGTCATTGTAACTAGCCACTCAAGAAACGGCTCCACCTTGCCCTTTTAGTGTTTCGCGGTAAAGGTTATTCCGGCGAAAGCAGTCCGAGAGTAATTGTTTTTTTAAAGATATGCCTTCCAAATATAATGATGTGACTTTTAGTTATCACATTTATAATAATTTAATATTTTGTTACTTTTTCACGCTTTTATTTAACACAAATTTGGGAAACTTCAGCATAATCGCCGAATAACGCTGAGTTATTTTCACAAGATATGAAATACAAGAAAAGAAGTCATGCGTGTTAACACGCATACATGCGCAAGACTTCGTTTCAGTCACTTACGTCTTATTTTACGGATCACGGAGTGTGTTCTTTCAAACATAGCTGAGTGTATAAGTAAGCGTTCATTTAAATCAGTAATTCAAATTGCGTTTTCCATGGCGGAATGAATGGAAGAATTGAACCGATAAAACACCCCCATTGTCAGTAACGAATGTGTCATTTCCAGCTAAAATATGAGCGTGATTCCTTAATTTGTATTCGGTATCCTCGTTAATGCTATAAGCGCGAGCGAATAAAAGTAATTTAATACGTTTAAAAATGTCGCTTTGTAGTTTCGCGCGTAATCTAATCGAAATCGTTCCTTTTTACATCAATCAATCTGTTAACCTAATGGTTACGTTATTAGCAACAAATTACCACTACTTAATAGTGAAATTTATTTTTACATTTATAACTTTCCTCGAGTGAATGAAATAAATTTTCATTTTCTTTAATCTTACCTTGTACAAACGGGTTTTGTAGTTTTTGCTGTCCTCGCGAATACTGAGAATTTGAAACTGTTTCCAAACACAGCGTTTAGATCAAATCGACAAAAATAAGGATACAGTGTTAATTACAAGTCTTCAAGCAAACTAGACCAGAAATCTAAGTTCTGTTTATTTCGATAAGGCTTTAACTAGAAAAGTTTAAACTTCGAGCAAAAACGCTGTTTAAGACATTAGAATACAAAAATAAATGCATACGATATAGAGATGCGAACAGAATACTGCATTATGTTGCACTTAGTGTGGCTGACTCGTTGGTGTAGTGGATAGTGCACCCGACTGCAAAGTAAAGGGTCGTGGGCTCGATTCCCAGGAAAAAATATTTGTGCAATGAGCAGTTATTTGTTCTGTGTCTGTCTATATAAGTACGTATTTTAAAATATATATTAGTTACGTATATATATCAGTCGTCTGATTACCAAACTACAGGTTTTGTCTAGTTTGGGATCAGATGTAAATGTCTGATATGTACAAAAAAAAGTTATCATATTTTCATGGATTTGGCAAATCATAATTTTATCAGCCAGGGATCGCCAATAGTAGTGATATGATTTAATATAACGAACAACTAAAAGCCGGCGAGCGAACTTACGAAATAGGCAATAAATCTTAACTTCGAGAGAAAGCAATTCTGTTTATATGCGTGTAGATATTTCTGCCTCCAGAGATAACTACACAATGCTCACCTTTATATATTTAATATAACAGCATAACCTATGTATATCTTCAACTTGTTTGTCTCATCGAAATATGGACTTTAAAACACTGAAGCCTAACGGTATTTTTCCCAAAATTATAACACGGTATTTTTGACCTTCTGTTCTAAAATGCTTACGGAGACTTTTACAGTGATGATTGGTGCAGAAAGAAAACAGGATCACTATGATATTATGAAGCCTTACACGAAAGTCCGTAACACAGGGAGAAATTTCTTTATATTATTTTAATTTGTGACTCAAACATTGAAAACCATTTTCTAGAACTTTTAAAATCATATTTTATTTGAATGGTGATACTCATCCTATGACTTATGAAAATATGTTTCTACATATATTGATACAGTGGAGCATTCCTATTTCCCGACGCTATTCGTTGACAGTTATATAGACTGCAGCAGCACACTTGCGATAGAATTCTTACGAGATTCGTGGTCATTTTAATCCAGCTCAACAAAATTATTAAATAGCTTATATTTATAATTGACATAATAGGTGCTATTTAATTTCAAGTTGTGCATTATTTTTCCAATGCAACGATCGCGATCAACTCAAGGAGAAGGGCTTTTTATATGTGAAACAGTAACCTTTTTCAGGTCTTAACGTAGCAGGAAACGGCCGACCGAGTATACGAGCGCGGGGTGCCCTCCCAGCGCTGATAACAGAATTATCCGAATGACGCCATCTATCTTTTAAATGTGCACCTTACTTTTCCAACTTTTGTGCGCGATGCGTTGTCGTCGGCACACCCGCATTAAAGTCAATGGACTTTATATACCTCACCGATTTTTTTTCACCGCTGATGCTTTTGTTTCCACTGGCTTAACATGCTTTTGGGTATTTTATGTGCTTTGGGTGAGGCCGATATCAGCGGAGATGGTTCCGGATTTTACTTTTCTATTTACCTTATTATTTTTTAGGGTTTTAATTTTTATCCAAATCAAATGTCCTTTATCGTGTTAAAAGTCCTTAGTATTTAAATTTCATTTGGAACTTAGTGTTTCCTTCTTCTCCACAAGGACTTTCTATGTTTTTTTCAATGCTAGCATGCCTAATATATATGTAATATACGTATGCCTATAACGTGTAATATACGTTATAGTGCTAACAGAAATGAAAAGAGCACTCCCGCAGCAAGGAAATACCTGTCTGATGTCTTAAATACCTTACATCTAATGCATTTTGTTGTCGTTGTTTTTTGTTGTGTTGTCGCGATTTAATTCAAGTCAATATTTATGCAGGTATATCACTCGCTGTCCGGTTTGCAGTTTAAACCGCATAATGCATTAACTGATTATCACAGCAATCCATCTTCCGATGCGTCGGAGGTACTCCGCCCAGCGCCTTCAAAGACCCGTTCACCTCGTTCCACGTTCAACTACTAGCCTGGTTTGAATATGTTTAATAAAATCCTTAACATTGTTGTCGAGGAAATTCGTATATAGTAGCAGAAAACCCTATTTCTTTGCACTCATCGATTCAGAATTTTTGATTTATTCGTCAACCTGAAAGAAATTGAAGATTATTGAGGTAAATTAAAGAGGTAAGTCACTTGTATTCAAGTTAGGTTATTACCTAAACGCGCCACAATGTATGTAGACGATAACGATTCTGGTTATATGGCGGAAGATAGGTGTTCCCATAATAACTTTAACGCGAGTCTAATTTGAACCTAGTTTGTTGGGGCTTTGCAATAGTGGTGTATTGTTTAGTGCGATATAATATATTTTTATAGACGGGTATCCTTAGTATTATTTTTGTATAACATTCACAGTAATTAACGTAATTAATATTTCAAGACATTTAAATTTAATACAGCCCTAAGATCGTTATTGATCTTATTGTTTATAATAATTCATACATCCAATTAAAATAGAAATAATTGTTACAAATTATAATTTAGTTCTTCTTGTATATATATTATTAAAAATAAAACACAATTGAAGAAGATGTTCCCCATCTTGGTATGTCGAAGACATATTTACAACTCCTTTATTTATCCCCTTAAGACGATACATGTAAACAAGTAAATATTGCGTTCTGTTTAAAGAAAAATATGTTAAACACGTACCAAGGAAGCTTTTGTGTTGTCGAGAGACGTATTTGGGGCGATGATTTTGTTTCGCACCGATGAATAAAATTTTTTCTTTCATTGTATAGAAAGGTAAAGAATGGAGGATAATTAAAGTCCTGTCCATTTTGTATGTCCACAATATTCGTTGATTGGATAATTACAACGGATATAAATAAGATTGCATGTACATTGATTTATTTTTCATAAATACTTCGTCTCTCACTCTAACGAAACGAAGCCGAGGTGGCGATAAATTGAAATTTATTTGCACCATATTACACGCACACACATCTACATAAATATTTATTACTTAGGAAAGTCGGCGGCAATTCATTAAACAGGTTTTACGACTTACTCGCAGAAGAGTTATTAGTCTACAACAAATAATACCTTTCAAATATTAAATCTTTGCAAGTTTATACAAACTCTTGTGAATGTCTTATTTTATGTTATTAAGTAGCTAACAAATCAATGAATGATCCCCGGGCGCATTATAAAAGTTCGAGATAACTTCCCCTGTACTTAATAGAGACTGGTGGTTCTGGAAGCTTTATAGTTCAGAAATTATAAGTAGAAAATACAAATATTAGTTAGTGTCCTTCTAAATGGGTGAAAGGTAAAAACGATGGTAGTCACCAGTCATCACTTATGTTTATAGGGTCGCCTTAAGGTTGTAAACGCTCAGTAAAAACAAAGGTACCATAGCCACTATATTGGGAGAGAAGAAACACTTAAGTTCAACATCTCTGATGCGGTTTGTTTTGTAGCTCTTCGCGATTAGGCAATTTCTCAATAAACATTCGACTGTACGGAGCAGATGCTATTGCTTAGTTTGCGAGATGTCTCCGGAGAAATTAATGTAATATGGAATATAAGTTAGAGCATCGTAATAAGATTGGTCTTGATGTTTTTCTGTTTTCTTAGTTAGTCTATTTGTTAAATAGAATAAGATGATCTGATTTATGTTAGTTATTAGAAGAGTTGATTGGATATGTGCAGTTTGTTTCATGATAGCTGAAATGTGCATCTGTATGATAACAATTGTCGTTAAGGATTCTATTAATTTTACATCTACCCCACGGAATACTCGGATCTGAGTACACAGCCGACCTCTGAAGAGCTCTTCAGCCTCCCCCAGCCGGTGAACTTCAGATATCTTTGCACCTTAATTACACTCAGCTACGTCTAAAGTACGACGCGTAAGTCTCTATCGCTGTATCCGAAAAGGGAGTGAAAAATTAAAAATCGAAATTCGAGACGCCTGCTTGAAACACGAGAGTCTGCTACAAAAGATCGTGAAACATTGAATTTTGCCCTCGGTTTTTTAAGAAGCAACCCAGATTAGGCGCTTTGATCATATTTTTTTCGACGGTTTATGTAGCGGTTGTCACTAAAAATGATTAACAAAGAAGAATCGTTAAAATATTCCATTAATAACATTTACTTTTGGAGGCTGTTTCAACAGGTGTAACATAAAATGTTGATGACAATAAAATATTATCAAATATGTTGATTAAAAAAGGATTAATTAACTAATAAAAATATGGTCGCATTCTTCCAATTTAAATGACTAACGGATATGTTTTAAATTAAATCGACTTGCACTGTAACGGAAGTTATGGGTTTTGTTATTTATTCTTTTTTTTTATTGGACCAAAAGTAGTAGACCATATATTTATTTGTTTCTCTTTCTCGCCTGATTGTGTCCATAACTTTGGCAAAGGAGATTCGACAGTGTGTTAGCTTACCTCGGGCCCGCCCCTGATTCAAAATCAGTTAATGCAAAAGTTTATTTTTATAAGTAAGATTACTCGAAGAGTTCGGATAGAACTTTCTCGAAGCAGCTTTCCTTCTGAAATCCTCCACAGTATAAAGAAACGCGATGCCTCGAGACGGATTCGAGGATTAATACTTTATTTGAAATAATTTTGCAGCTTCTTCGTATTCTGCTTTTTTAACGTTATTTTTTTGTCTACGGTTTTCTCGTCTTCCATTTTTAATACCTATCAAGTTATAAATTTAAGGAAATGGTCATAAGGTTGTCACGATTTTTTTAATAAGTTTAATTTCATTTAATTGTTTACTTTACTTTGTATACTTTTAATTTACAGTTCTTTGTATAAACATATTTGGAGGTGTTTATTTAATTTCTTTCTCACTTTTTGGTTTAATATCTAAAGATGATAGTTTTTAACGGAATTTTATTTTTAATATAAAAATGTCCCTGTAGATACGTTTTTTTTACCACGTATTTAATTAGCTTTTCGGTGGAATTACTGGTAACGTTAGGAAGCTAAGTTCTACATAACTTTAATATTTTCATATTTTCTACAATTTTGTTTTAATTTATTCCAATTTAATCTTGGTTCTAACAACAGGTACATTTTTTTTTCAAATTGTAATTACGCTAATAATTATGCATGTGCATACGCCTGAATACATTCACGCTTCCGACGAAGCTCATATACATTGTAAAACTTCCGGCAGTTGGCGGATGGAAACTGATGTTAATAAGATGCTTAGACGCAACGCAACGTGCCTAGAAAATGGTTTCAGTTGTCTATCATAACATCGTATGTTTATTTTCTGCCAAATTTCTCTTAATCTATAATTTCGAATTTGATAAGAAGGTAACATTTCGTTAACTGTTTGTGGTAAACAATTAATTAGAGCGTGCAAATATCAGATTGTTGTATAAAATGTTCGTTGTACCTGCGTGTGGGTAATTAAACCTAATTTCCTTACAAAAAATTTAGTTAATTGCAAAAAACTAGAGTGACTACATAATTTTCACAAGCGACATCCACTCCGTCATAATACGCCATTAACGCTTGAGCGACACGGCCTCTAATTCACGTTTAAAAGCCTGCACTCCAGTCAAAGTCAGCAGTAATTTCGTCTTAGCCAATACCTAGCAAAAATCTAATTTGTCAAGAATTACTTTGTGGCCACCGGAATTGTTGGCTACAGCGATATTTAATGCTGCATAGATCGCTTGATATCATAAATTTCGTTGCTTAATTCACGGTTGACATAGTCGAGGTATTTTTTTGATGCGTGATTAAACGAATTATGTTCGTTTTGGCTTATCGGAACGTTTCCTACATATTATCACTTAAAAAAAATCATTTTCATCACTACATATATAAAACTTAAACAACTGAAGTTAGGCAGAATTTTATCTATCTGAAACCTTGTTTTAAAAAATGTCCGAATTTTATCATTCATTTTATCATTTAAGTTCATTGCAGGCTGTTGATTTTTACGTAAACGCGTCTAAATATAAATGTTTTCGTGTATTTCCGTGAACACTAGATATGTTTAAATAAAACTAGCAAGACGGTTAAAAGTGATTTGATTCCTTTTTCATTTCATGCCAACCGTTACTTTTGTTCCGTAGTTTTTCATAGGTGTAGTTGAATTAATTTAATTTTACAACATTTATACTACTTTTAAATGAGATAATCAAACATCGAAACATGAAAAAGTAAAACGAATGCAGATTATTAACTTCAAATAAATAGGTATTTGCCTTCTGTGTTCGTGCATATCTCGCCATAATATCTTCGCCTAAAACTTGGCTCAATTTCAGGACGGCTTAACATATGTCGCAGACCAGATCGCAGATACATAAAGCACTATGTGATTGACTGCGAACTAGCTTCAGTACATATTTATTCAGTGAAGAAATAATTTATGCCCTTCTGTTATCAATTTGCTTTGTTTAAGACGCTTGAGATATCTTTGGGGCTGCATCACACTAGCACGATAGTATTATGTCTAGCATATATTACATGTATGCTTAGGTATTTTAACATATTAGCATTTCGCATATTTTTGACACTACAAATTCTTAAACTTAAAAAGCCTATGAAAGTTTTATAAAAGCTAAAAATTTATTTAACACGTACCATTGTACGTACCATTTATAAATGAAAACAAACAAGGGGAGAAGAAAACCTTTCTTTTGAACATGCAATACATTCTAAAAAAAATTGTATAATTTATTACGGTGTGAGTATGAATTTTAGCAGTTTTCTGCCGCCAAGCATAGCGTGCAAGCACTTCTGTCTTTCGGTTTTAAGAGTAATGTTTTAAAATACTCCAGCACATGTCCTTGGGTGTGAATGTGAGCGCAGTACAGAACAAAGCAATTATGTGCCGTAATGGACTGTTGTGCCACTTGCCATAAGTCGTACTGCTTTTTTCATGGAGTAGGAGGCAAGCGAGTAATTGGTTCTAATGGTAAGCGATCACCACTGCCCATGAACAAAGGCACTTCGCAATATCCAAGGCGTTGCCAGCCTTTCAAGTGGAAATTTTAGGTAGGGGCCTTCCCCTAAACCCTTGTTTGGAAAGGAGTGGGCCCACATAACTCGCCGGACGAAACGCGGATGCACACGGGAGCAACGATTCCATATCACGCTGATTTTATGAGGAATTGCTCTTCAGCGACTTTAATAAAATGAATTGGGACTTCATAATATGTCAACGGATTCAACGTCATTTTCCGTGTTCATTGCGTTTGATACCCATTTTCAGCCTACCGTTTGTCACCGAAACTTTTGTCATTTTCCTAATTCAAAAGCTGTATAGTTAAAAATTATTTTATACCGATACATAGGTTCTTAAAATAGTAATTGTACATCAAAACAGCCGATAATGATTAACGTATGTTTAAAAGAGCAAAGGGATATAATTTCGAGAAAATACTACTAATTTCACGTACTTAGTTTAAATTTAATAACAATCAATCTAAGAATTAAGACGGTTGAAGGCTGTGGAGTAAAAGGTTATGAATTATTTGTTAAGTTATCTTATGAGTTTGAAACAAATATAATCACTGCTAAAATTAAATTAAGAAAAATTACCAGGGTTTACAGAATTATAACTATCTGTTTTTTCTCCAGCCGTTGTATAAGCCTAATTAGTAGTAATTTACTAAATTAGGCTTACATAACGGGTAACGATTGCATAGAGTTTTAACCGTAACATTGAGGTACAATGTGAATGCAGGTATTTACATTTTTTGTGTCCAACATGAAAGACGTTGATATTCTACGTTAAAATTTGTAACGTCAAGGTTTGTATCCAATGTACGTAACCTACGTCAGTATTATACTAAAGTGGCATCTAGTATACTATATTAAGAACAATCGGATTCCAAAGCTGTCAGTAACACGCCGGGCAAGGGTCTCTTTCGTGTCCTTACGCGTCGTTGCACCGATTCGGAGGATACAGTTCTCTGACAGGCCGAGAAAGTTACACGGCTTATTTTGCTTTATAAGCTTATATAATTCAAAACATACAAAGATAGTATAAAAATGATCTATTTATTAATACATTTAGAGAAAACTTTAAGAACCTTTTATAAAAGGTTCTTAAAGTTTTCTCTATGTGCTATATGTATATGGGCTATAGCCCAGCTTGCATGAAGAATGTTAACATCTTAACATGATATTTTTTAGTAAGTATATATATTTATATCTTCATTCATTTTTTACGGTTTAACTATAAATTTAACCTAATAATTTGTAAATAATAAATGCTATGTTCCAAAACCTTAGCCGAATGATGCAATAAATCTAGTACGCGACTATTTATAGTTAGTGATTAAAGGCATTATAAAATGTTTATACATCTTAGAACGTTTCTAAAGAGAGAAGGTGCTTTTAGGTTTTAAAAAGATTCATTTTATTTAAAAAATAAGTAAAATCTACTAAGCCCTAAGTACTCTCACTATTCTATTTACAGAAACTATACTTTGATTGTTAGCTTTACCATAATTTTTAAGTTAGCGGCCAGATTTTATTGTTAAATCATTGACATTTACAGCCGTTAGATATGAATAAGTGGAGTGTATTCTCCGTGTTCTCCTCGCCGTAAAAATTTTCAAAATCGAAAGGCCCAAAATGGTTGTAAAATGTTGTAATCGAATTTCCTCGTATGTTGCCTTTGATAAATTTGTAACGATTTTGTCCAAACGCAGTCTGTGTATTTTTTTACTCGCGCGTCGTGTAGCATATTAAAGCGATATCGTTTAGTAGAATTCTCTATGTGTCTCAACAGTGTAAATGTAACATTTTGAAACGCATAGTCTTCATTACACCTTAGAAAATATATGCAACCATGTTTGTATGAAGAAGGCGGGCAAACGAGCAAGCACTTCGGATCTTCAGGAACGTTTGCAACGTCCAACATTTTGAAATCTATTTGGAATTGGGAATGTTTGGAGGGGAAAAGCAGGAAAGAGGAGGGAGAAGGAAAAGGAATGGGAGGGAGGAAAGGGAAAGTAGAGGTTGGAAAAGGAAGGAGGCGGGAAGGCCACCGCCTTATAGGCCAGAGCTGGTGGCCGGTGGCCTGTCACCGAACTAAACGCAGAATCACAAACACTTCCACAATACGTCGAATTTATGTGAGGTCGTCGTACTCATCCGGTTCGAGCCGGCCCATTCGTCAGCAGCAGGGACTGCTTAGTGGGTCAACCGCTAAACAAATTAAAGTTAGAAGAAGAGAGGGAACTAAAGTAGTAATAGTTTTTCTTCGTATATTCTCCTTTTAAACCCTTACTATTTACTTGGCATCAGCTCATATATTTAAATCCTTTTGTATAAGACTACGTAAGTCCATTGTTAATTAAAGTAATTTATAAAGTATGATAATCGAAAGTAACTTCCTGAAATTTTATTTCGGAACTGTGGGATAGTGTGAAGACGATTTACATTCAAACTCCACTAATAGTTTAATATTTAAAATATTCGAAGATTACTCTATTTGTCAAGCATAATAACGTGCTGGTGAATCACGGACATTAAATAGATGGAACTTTACATGTTTATAACGTTATATACTAATTTGAGAGTATTTCTTTATAGCCTTACGATCCCGATTAATTTATCCTTTTATAAAATTACCTTTCCTGAAAAGTGATCTATAGACAACAGAGCTACATATGAGCCACATATAGCTACATATGTTAAACATAAGCTAGATCCTAATATCGAGTTGACTTGAAACCCAACACACCAGGAGAGAATTTAAAATCATATAGTTAATATATTTTTATCGAAGCGTTATTAATAATAATAATGTCCTCCCGACCGATTCCGGCCACGGCGGTCAATCTACTAGAGATCAGCCAAGTGCGCAGGGTATATTACAGTGCACAAGCGTTTGCGGAGACACAGGTGCACTCACTTCTTTTGATAGCCTGGTGGGACGGATAAACGACCAGGGAGAATATCAGGCGCAGAGGTGGTGACATTAAATCGAACTCTTAATGACGAGTTCTCCAAGCCACCGCTAGATGGCTTCGATAAAAAGCCGGGACCGACATTTTACACGCCCATCCGATGCACGGATCATACTTTGGATGGATCTTACTTTTCAGGCAATTGGGTGATCAGCCCGTAATGCCCTAACTAAACTAAAAACAACAATACAAAGTCATTGCCCGATACGAACCGCGATCATGCCCGAGCCGCGGGATACGAACCTACGATCTTCGATATGTAAAGCGCGAGCCTATACCACTAGGCCACGGAGGTAGCAAAAGTTACTTATTACTAGGTAGCAAAAGTTACATATACATATTTGAGATTATTTTTTATTTTTATTCAAAAAATTAAGTGGTTTTTCATTGCCGGGACAAATAGTCTCTTACTCTCTCAATCACAAACAAAATTTCTGAATGGACAAGTTACACGTCATTAGTCGTTCTGATGCTATGGTTCAATCGTAATTTTTTTTTATTGTCATCATTGGCTGACGTGAACTTCAGAAAATCCATTACATATAAACAAGTATTTACGTTCAAATATCTTAAGTTAAACGCGTACTAAAAAGTAAAGTAAACGTAAAGTTTGACCATTTGTTCGCTCATCGATCCTTAAGTAATTGACTGATTGTGACAAATGAGGTACCATTAGTTACTTATTTTTGTGCGTCGTAACTAGCCATAGCCGCATGTGAACAAAAGTTAGACGTACTGGACAGTTATCTCTTTTTTTTTCCGATAGTTAAAGTCAATTATCTATAACAGGGCCAAACCTATTACAGAGTTGGGACGCGACGGTTTTAAATGTACTTAGTGACTTGTAAAGAAAATTATTTTCGAATCGAGATAATATTTGAAACTCTGCATTTGTTAAGATTCAGATAAACACCAATTGATTCACCGCAAATTTTCGTTTATAATGTTAAATTTCGTTTTATATATTTCACCCGTATAAAGAGAAACAACACACAGATTACAAAAATTATAAGTAACATGTGTATAAAGAATGTCTTTGAAAAAAAAAATGTAATTAACACATGATTAATAAAGAAAACCGTTTTATAACTTTTCGTGTGTTAACAAAGAAGTTACAAAGTTTTTTATTAAAGTATAAATTACTTTAATAAATTTAAAGTAATTTATACTTTAAAAATTAACAACGACGAGAATTATAAGTGATAACAAGGATAAAAGGATAAATATCTTTTACAAAAAGTGGTTATGGAGTGTTATCACAAAAAGAAAGAACCGTGAGCTCCGTTAAATCAAATCTTTAAGCGAGCTTTTACCATAACGATGTTTTTTACAAAAAGCATTAAATAAATATATACGAAAATGGGACAATGACGTACAAAATTGTATACTAGGTATCTTTATAACGAACGTCGCGTAGGTTGGTCTCTTCGTTATAAGACGATTTAATTCTAATAAACGCATTCTCCGCTTGACAAAGTCTTTACTCGTAAGAATTATATCATTCATCTTTAAAATGGATTCCGAAGGAGGGAAGCAATTTCATTTGTGAGAACCTGCTCCTGCTTATAATCCGTCCGAGGTAATAACATTTCATATTCGTAATAGAATCATTCTGCGTCTCCCGGAAACTTTATAGTCTCATTTTCATTGAAAGCGTTTATTAGACATAAACTTGTAGAATAATTTTGATGCACGGCCTCGAAACGAACGGGCTCAATCTCCGGAGTCCTTTTTCCGGCTAATCAACGAGGGTATTTATGACGGATTTTTCAAACAACCCCTTTTATCAAAGTTCGGAAGAGTAGTTTTTTTTATGGCGTAGGCTGACGACAAACGAGCAAGCGGCTCACCTGGTGGTAAGCGATGACCGCCGTCCATGGATATTTGGAACAGAACTTGCAAATACGTTGCCAGTCTTTAACGGGGGAATGTTTTAAAGATGGAGGGATGATGAGTGAGAGGGAGGGAGCAGGGGAGGGTGGATTAGGGGTGGAGGGTAGGAT
>DWHO01001195.1:0-16242 GCA_018247575.1 Eurytides lysithous rurik
AACTGAGATGTAAAAATGACGATTCATAAGTGCTTGTAAAGGCCTATTTGAATAAAATATTTTGATTTGATTTGAATTAAAAAAAACCCGTGGTAAATGATCGGACAGTTATAGATGAACTGTGCTTTCGCGACTCGACTGTTACTCTACGTAAAATTGAATACATAAATCCATATTATAATGTTTTTAAACAAAGGGAAACTTAATATAAATGTAATTTAATTTCTGATAATGATATAAAAATTCATAGATAAAACAAAATATTTTAAAAAATATTTTTTTATTATTTCATTCAACCAATTGTTTTTTGCACTTGCGAGGAACTTTAGAAGCACATTTAAGTTTTTGGCGACCAATAAATATTCCACATAACTCGACCGTTGTATACGACAGTACATATAGAGGAATGCGGAGTCCACACTATTCAGGTACATTTGTTTGGCAAGATGTAGGATTTTACTGATTTAAGGTACAGCCAACGCCACTAAAGCATATTGAAGTTTTGCGAGCCATATAATTATATACTTTTGATTAGCGACAATATCACCGTAGCACACGACAGTACATATGTGGAGTCAAAGCCGCTTAGACGTATTGTTAAACATTGCGAGACAAAGAAATAGACTTCTTTAAGGATCGGTTATTCGAATGTTGCACACGACAGTACATATATGGAAAGTCAATTCAACATACTATTACAGGCGCATTAGTTTCGTAACCAGTGTACGAGCGTGATATTGTAAATTAAGAAACTAAATTCGAACGTTGCACACGACAGTACATATATGGAAAGTCAATCCAACATACTACTACAGGCGTATAAGTTTCGTAACTGTGCACTCGACAGTACCTGTGCACGACCGTGTGCCGGTGGAGGTAGTGGACGGCCTGCAGCACGTTCCTTAGCAACGGGGCCGCCTCATGCTCGGGCAGATGGCGCCGCTGCGTTATGTACTCTAGTAGCTCTCCGCCACGACAGAGCTCCGTCACGGCGAGTATCCTGCCGCCCTCCTCGTACACGCCGCGCAGCGTGACAATGTGAGGGTGCTGACTGTACCTGCGAGCCACGATGCGAACACTCACTTCCTGTTCCTATACCGACCGACATTGGTCACAGACATTTGGTTTTTCGCAATGACACAACTTTTTCACCACCAACACAACCGCCGGTTTTAAGTGCAATGTTACCAGAGAAGTTATACGGCACTATGTTTTGTATCTTATGTCTCTTGCAATGCAGTGTCAAGCTGATTTTTGAATGGGCGAGTTGGTTCAGAAGAGTGACTGGCTCTATGCGGCTATCGGAGGCAAAGGAGTTGCTTACGTTTACGGGCTCCATTATCCTGTCTCTTTACTGCATTTTTGGTTAGGAAAGCTCTTTTCTTGTTTTTCCACAAAACTAACAGCTCACAGGCAATCACAATCTCTACTGTATGAAATAGTATCCACAAATAAAGATAATAAAAAGTAGACTGTTTTACTAAACGAAGCAATCAAACTAGACACATTTAACTAACACCTAAAAATCGCCCTGGATTGACTGAATGAATGTTAGCTTAAAGAAAAAGTGTCTTAACTTTCAGCTTACTCTGAATGAAAATTGCTGTTGCGAGTCAATAAAAGAAAATTTCTGAGTGCAAAAGGATTAGTGGCAAAAATATGCTTCATACCAGTATACTCCTGACTCCCTGACTCAGTTTCGTCCTGGGCTTTTAATAAAACCCCGCGAATGTATGTATTTTTACCTACTTTGGTCTTAATGTCCTTATTGTCGAAAAAACTTTTGACCTGCTCTACATAGGAAATCTGTATTTATATGTTATTTTTAATGACGATCGGAAGATATTTTATGTATTGTGTACATTTCTGACCACAATGAAATAGTAAAAGAGTTCTAAAATCGAACTTACCGTAATAAAATCTCGATTTCCTCGCGCGGGTCATATTGCAACTTGTCCATAATTTTCACTGCATATTGCACTCTGGACGTTTTGTGCTCGCAGAGGCGAACGACGGAGAAAGAGCCAGTGCCTAATTCGCCCATCAATCTGTTAATGGCAATGTCGTTAAACGTAAACAAAACGCAAAGTTTTAGATCACGGGTCGACAACCTTTTCTTATATACGGGCCCCAAATGTTATGAGAATATTTGTGCGGGCCCCAAATGTTATTATTGGCGCGGGTCATATTTCGTCTTACTAACGTTTGTTTTAGATACCCATATCGGTATAAGGGCTGCATCGTAGTGGTTTACGGGCCGTATGCGGCCTGCGGGTCGCAGATTGGTGGTACTAGTACTTATTAATAGTAAAGTGAGATAGAAATAATAAGTTTACCACATTTAATGGTGGTAGAGCCTCGCAGTCGCCTCTGCTGTTGCTGTATGGACTGGCTCGAACTAGGTAAGTATCGCAACCACACAGAAAATCGAAATGAAGTCGAAGTGTATGTGTTTTCGGGTTTGTTCCGATTCCTTTTCCTGCCTTAAAGGTTCGCAGCGTATTTGCAGTTTCTTTGATGATGCGAATGTCCATGGGCAGCAGTGATCGCTTACCATCAGGTGAGTCGCCTGCTCGTATACCTGCTACTCCATAAACACAAAACTTTTTCACGAGCTTGCAAATGCCGCTGTATGTACGAAATGAATGGAATATACACCCATCACCTATGTACTGCAATTGCAAGATCGCTTATGCATAAGCCATGTTAAGGAAAGTTCGTGATAAATGAAAGTATCAAGTTTACAGCGTTTATGTGTATTGTGAATGTTGATCTCGGCTACCATTATTTTTAATTTAAAGTCATTGTGAATAATTTTAAATATGGAACATTAACAATAAATGAAAGCTTTTAATTTTTAAATCATAAGTGTTTGATTTATACGATTAGAAATTTAGAAGAAGAGAATTTTATAGTAACAGAGCTACGCAGCTGCTCCCTCTGCTGATTGGCCCGGCTCAAACCGGATAAGTATTACGACCGGTTAATGAGGCGGCCAGGGGCTCATCTCCCTCCCTTCCCAGGAGAGGTACCCCTCTCTACCCCTGCCCCCCTTCTCGCCGCAGCTGTCCTCCTCCCTCCCTCTCCTGCGCGTTGCTTCTCTCCTCCTCCCTCCCATTTTAAAAAAATCCCCTCTTAAAGACTGGTAACGCATTTGAAGGTTCTGTAATGTTGCAAATGTCCATGGGCGGTGGTGATCGCTTACCATCAGGAGAGCCTTGCTCGTTTGTGAGCCCAGTCCATAGAAAAAAACCAAAGTTTAAATATGAAGATATTAAAATAATACAAAATAGAATAATAATTCGACTAACTGTACCTGTACTCGTCGAAGAAGTTGTTCCTGTTAACAAAACCGGCCCAGAACTCCTCGGTGGAGGTCTTGGTCTGCGGCGCGTGGTTTTGGTTTGTCAGGGTCTTGTTGTTATCGTCATTGAGTAGGCAGGGTGCGACGAAACTGAATCCCCTGGAAGCAAGACCATTTACCGTGTTGACTTCTTAGATGCAACAATGTGTGTAACCATATTGGGCTTAAGTCAATCCTATATAATCAATATTTACATAAAAGAGAACCACTTTAACGCAAGCGAACATTACATTTGTACTCATAAAATTAAACTGACGAGTGTTATCAAAACCAAGTGAGACACAGACATCTCAATTTTGTAAGAAAGTGACAAATAATACTACCCCCTCCCCGTCCTAACCATTTTCGACATAACATTTGCGCCCCTTGTATAAGAAAAGTTTGCCGATCCGTGGTACTAGTTATTCTACCACGAGCATTCATGCCTTCCGCTTTGAAGGGATATATTTTCAGAGAAAAGACTGAGCATTGTCATCTTCCACATTATATAGGGTGATGATACTGCCTCTGTGGCCCAGTGGTGTAGGGCCGCGCTTAACAAATGAGAGGTCGCGATATCCCGCGGAGGGCAATGACTTTGCACGTAGGACGACAAAGAAAATGACTAACATACTTTAGTTAACGGCATAATTCGTTATAAACATATCGAAGAGCTGTTTTAAAATTTTAACGTGGCGTGTGTGGCATTAAAATTTTATGAAACATTTAAACTGATATCAAATATATGTAATACCTAATTCCACATACATTCCTATTTGTTTTAAGAATGTTCTTAGTGTATTTTTGAAATTCAAGAAATATAGAAAATATAATTTTAAAAAATCGGACCAATTAAGAACGTAATTCCAGTCAACCATTTTCATCAGTAACATAACAATTTAGGTTAGTGGTTGTGGTAACCACAAACATACGTACATACACCACCTGCAAGATTGTACGTGCGTTGTCAAACTTCAGTGTTTTAATCACAGAAAATAGTTATTCTTAACTTACAAGTATTTTAAGAAGCTAAAATATAACACAATAAAAAATGTATTTTAATAACATTTTAATAACAATAATAATGATAATAATAATATATCTTTATTTTCACTACAATACAGATAGTTTAACATAAAATAATTATTTTGAACAAATGAGACATATTGTGAGACTAATGCACCAAACAAAGTTGCAGGCTTGTGTTATCGGTTCATCAGGTCTATTTCAATTACTATATTCAATTATAACATAACTAATACTTTTTGTCTAATCAATCATTCTTATATTGTTTTATTTTATTATTCAAATGGCATTATTGTAGGCTAAACTATATATGATATAAAAATTAATAGTCCTAATGGACATGTTATGCCAGTTATCAGCCGTTATTGATAATATATCTTGAAATAGATTTCATTAAAATGAAATTAAATAACAGTAGCTAAATTATAACCATTTTAAACTAAACGTTGTGACCCTGAGGGGCGTAAAATTGCCACAGTTGTAGATTCTAAAGAGAAATGCATTACAAACTAATTAAAATAAAACGTTGATGGTTTACGTCAATTACTATCTACTTGTATACAGACGTATAATTCATGGAATCATACCAATGAAAAAAAATGTTTAGTCCAATTATTTCAGAAGCATATATTTTTAAAAACTTAGTAAGTTTCGAATGTAAATTTTCAATAAATTGCTATCTAATTACGACCACTGACTGGACTTATAGTCCTTTTTAATAGAATTCTATTTTTAAACGAAATAAAATGTTGTTCAGTAAATAAATAAGTAGGTAAATTCCACTTATGATATAACGATATAGTAGCCCTATGCGAGTTACGTTAGGATGCATACCTATTTTTGAAATAAACAATGTTCAAAGCCTCGACATGATAACAGATTATTGTAACGTTAAAAATAACTTAAAACACGGACGGTGACTATGCGTGACGAACGTGAGCGACTTAGTTGCCATCGTGTGGTTTAAAATTTAAAAATAACAACATTACAACTTGCGTAGCTTCAATACTTTATATAACTCTTTCCTCGTAAAACGTGGACTTATGTAGTCATACGTTTTCCTCTTCCGGCACTTAATTATAACAGAACATACAATACGCAACTTGCGTCAAATGTAAATTTATTATTGATGTCTCCAAACTAATTGTTAGTACATATGGCAGTCTTAATATTTATCAGTTTTTAAATGATAACGATCTAGGATACATCGTTATCATTCCCACATATAAACAACGTCATATTTTTTTCAATGTATAAATTTAAGTATACGTTTACCCTTAATGTATTCTAACAGGGAGAAGCATTTGGAAGCTAAATGATAATAATTATTTATGTTGTTTATATCTCACCTAAACAATTCGTGTGCGTTGGCCGACGCCGGTACACCGGGCGAGTCTCTTGGAGTCCGACAAGTAAATTCCGAGTCGAAGTAGAAAGCATCATCTGCCCTGGAGACGGCTGGTCTGAACGGAGGCACGACCTGCACCAGATATTGTTTTCAGACAAAACAATAATTCTTATACGGATATAATTTTATTGAATACTTTATGCCTATGCAAGCAATTCCCAAAGCGGGTTCCGCGGAAGTAAACTTCCGTAGAAAAGTCATCCTTTCTACACTTATGTATAAAGTTGAAATAATTTAACATTTTTGGATATTGTATTATACTAGAAATCTCTGTTAACATTTAAATTACACTGTTTTAATTTGTAATTATTTAAATGGGGTTCCATAACAAAGTTATTTGTTGCGGTTATGTTAAAAGTTTAGGAATCACCGTTTTACGCTTCTAGAGTTATCAATTATTATAAAGTATCCTACTTTATATTTGATTCTTACATTTGATAAGCAAAACTTAGATTAAACTACTTATGAGGCTTTATGTAAAGTTAAGTGACTAAGCATTTAAAATAGAGAAAAAAAAAATTGTTAATTGTACTTTAAAGTCAAGAAATAAAAAAAAATCTAATTATAAACCATGTATTACTTATAAATATGTAACACATTCTAGTACCATTTAAAAAAATTAGCTGCACATTAAAATACTATGTCAAATTAAGATGCTGATGCACAGAACAATGCTTGCAACCTTGTCCTAACCCTCGCCATTGTCAGCAGTTTTCTTTTACACAAAAAAGGGAAAAATAAACCAACCTCTTTCTCAAGTAGAGCATCCCAGTCAATGCTTGTGAAAAACTCATGATGCTTTATGTCTTCTATTCCGTTAGGACCTGCTCCCAATCTGTAAATTAAGTGCATATGTATATTCATTTAATATATGAATCAATAGTTTATATAAAAAAAGAACGAATAATAGAAAATGTAATGTATATAAATCAAAACATAATGTAAGCAAAATACATAAATTCACTAACATCTTAATTCATATTAACAAATTCAACATCAACAATTCTTTACAAAAATATCTTACCTGTTCTGTGGATTCCGTTTAAACAAAGCGCGAAGCAACGATTGCGCTTCCTCGCTCAAATTCGAAGGCATACCTAGTTTGGCTTTCAAAATCTGAGTCATTGTCTCATGTCTGGTTGAACCGTGAAATGGCAAGTTTCCCGTCAGCATTTCGAACTAAAATCATTTATAGAAATTAAAATATTTTTGGTCACCTATTTGGCACAGTTGTTAAGGCTGTGGGTCCAATTCCATTCTGGACAAATATTAGCATGAACTACAAATAACTGCTCTGGATTTGGGTGTTTGTTCAAGACAAAATTTATGCATGTAAAGAACCTTTATAACATAACACCATTGTTATATCTTACAATAGGGACAGAGTTTTTTTTTTTATTTTAAAAATTATTTTATAT
This sequence comes from Eurytides lysithous rurik, assembly GCA_018247575.1. Lineage (NCBI taxonomy): Eukaryota > Metazoa > Arthropoda > Insecta > Lepidoptera > Papilionidae > Eurytides > Eurytides lysithous. The sequence continues at coordinate 7,196 of DWHO01001195.1, forward strand.
GAAACATTTCAAAGCTTCTCATAGTCTTTAATATTAGCATATGCTATAAGCCCAACCAATTTATTACCCAGTCACTGAGTGAAAGAAGAACAAACGAACAAATATAAATTTATAATATTAGCAAGGATACCATCCAATAAATGTAAATAACTTACCATAAGTACTCCAAAAGACCACCAATCTGCTGCAAATGTATGACCTCTTCTATTGACAACTTCTGGTGCCATATATTCAACAGTGCCACAGAAACTGTAAGCTTTATCGCTACTAGGTGGGAGTTTTGATAAACCAAAATCTGTAAGAGCTATATGCCCATCAGCATCTAACAATATATTTTCAGGTTTGAGATCCCTATAAATTATCCCTAATTTATGAACATGTTCCAATGCCAATGCAAGTTCAGCTAGGTAAAATTTAACATCCTCTTCCGTAAACATAACCTGTAATAATAATTGAATTTTTTTATAAAATGTATTAACCAACTTCATATAAATCCTACTTGCTACTGTTTACAAAAAAAATACGCATAATAAGCGAGAACTCAAAAACTAATCGTCAAATCTCACTAAAATTCCTCCTCCTTTTTTGAAGTCGGTTAAAAATGGCAACAATGGGTTATAATTATTACAGATATAAAAAATCCATTCTAACTGGGTCTTATATCATTAGATGATAGAACATCAGAAACAAAATATATAACAATATATAGAGAAAATAATTTACCTCTTTACTAAGGCGCGAAAATAAGTCACCACCTCTTAGAAAGTCAAGTATTAAATATAATTTCCCTGCTGTCTGAAAGGCATAGTGTAGTTTAACAATAAATGGATGGCCCATTTCAACTAAAATATTTCTTTCCATTTTCGTCCGTTCTCTATCTCTGACTTTTAATGTTGCCTTTTTAAGCACCTTTAAAGAGAAGAATGGAAAAATTCAAAATACATTTTTACAATGTTACAGCAAACATGATCAAAGATTAAACTGTTTCTCTTGAGTTCATGAATTCTATAAAGTATTAAAATCACCAGAAACTAAAAAAATAATAACTAGGTTTACTTTATAATTTTTAGTATTCACTCACATAAATACACGAGTTAATTAGTTATTTCTAGCATTATTGAACTGATTATATTTTTATTATATATTCCTAATAAGCATAGCCAATAGGTTAACTGAAGGCACTGTAACATGAAATTGGAGCATATTTTTGATGTATTACAACAACAAGTATTTGGATATCAAAGTCAAAATTTTTATTCAAAATTGGATTGGTTTACAATCACTTTTTGACATCTATTGATTCTATTACCTGTTCAGAAAAAAATACCTCAGTCCGGAGAAGAACAGGCGAAAGAAACTATCCACAGGGTTAGTAAACATTTAAGGAACCATGTTATTCAATTCAAAATTTGAAACAATTTTTTCCATAGAATATAATAACAAATAAGAGAAAAGTAAATATAATTTATGTTTATTCATTTAGAATTGTATATCTTGTTATAACACTGTAAAGTAAAATAATTGATTACCTTCATGGCATAAAGTGTTCCTGCATCAGCACCACTAACTTTTCTCACTAAAAATACTTTACCAAAGGAACCTTCGCCAAGTACTTTGAGTAATTCAAACTGTGATGGATCAGCCTTTTCATGGCCTTCTTTTATGACATCCTGTAGTTCTACTTCCCGTTCATAGCTTATCTCTCCTGTTGAGTCAAGACTTTCAGTAGTGGAAGCTTGACGTGATTCAGCTAAATTTTCTACAACCATTGGAAGACTATTTTGTGGTTGGTTGTTGACACCTCGCTGTTGAAAAAAATATTATAATACTATAAAGTAAAAAATAAGTTTATTACAAAACAAAAATAATGTGAACTATAAAGCATAGAGTAATGAAATAATGAAGTTCATTTCAAATAAATATATGTTTGAAAACAATTACCATTTGACCGTGAATAATGAACTCAGTAAGAATGATTTCGAAAGATAAATATCTTAGTCATGTAAGGAAACAAAATAAAGCTAAATTTACAATAAACTATATTCAGAATAGGCAAATCTATGATTTGTTACAAGCCTTTGGTTTTTACTTATTTTCAGGATCATATTAATACACAGCACATAACTAAGGTAATGATAAAGCTGATCAGTTACTTGTAGAAATATAAGAAAAATGATAATAAATTTGAAAAGAGAATAATTAAATAACAAAAAGAGTAATTAAATAACACTACATTTGCATGAAAAATAATACATTTCAAATTATGCGATAGTTCTTATAGCAAATATTGACTTAAATTCACGTTTGTAACAGTTCCCTTGAGAAATGAATAAACAAGCGGAAAACAATACGAATGCGAAGTAAGCTAAACCAATATGCAAAAATTACTACCATATTATCTCCAACATTTTGCATTCGCCAGGGATCGGAAGAATTCGCCAAAGGCATGATTTCTGTTTTCTCAAAGTAAACATTCAGCAAAAAATAGAGTTTGATGATAACTGTGTATGTAAATGCAAAACTAATACACTATATTTATCATATCAGCTTCGGGAGGTGTCATAAATAAAATACGAAACTGAAGAGGTACTTGGGTAGGAGACAAGTTGATTGTCATCATACACATACGTCATGCACGTGACAGTCCCAAAAATTAATAAAATAATATAGTTTTGCATCTTTTGAAATTACATTAAAATAAAATATTTTAATGTCTTCAGCGGTAAAGCTATTGAAGATAGCTAAACTTATCAAGGCATTTAGCCACATTTTTTTGGCCATGTGACCATGCATGAATTATAAACAACAATTTTTGTCAAAAATCAAATTTGTGTCGTATTTTATAGCAAAAGCAATACGCTATTGGTGTTTTTTAGCAAAAAAAATATTCAAATTTCATTATTAACATACGTAACTACTAATTCAAAAAATGCTTGAGAACAAGACAAGAGGAAAAACCAAGCTCCGTCAGAAAATCAATTGACAGCGCTGTTGTGCTAATTTGGAATTTATATTGCGTCCTCGATTTCATGTTTGTAAAAACCTATGTGATGCAAGGACATTACGGATTATCTCTAGGAGCTGCATTGTTCAATCCGAACTTCTGCGAAACTTAATTTTATCATATAACTTAATTAAAACATAAAACATATTTTTTAAACTCGTGTGGATGTTTGCTCTTTAAATAGTCTTGAGATTCGTATCTACGGACTTCAGAAGGGCTGGATTTTAGAGGATCTATGGTTGGAGCCTCCACAAAAGAGGGGCCCTCATAATAGAGATTTAAAAAATACATCCAAATTGCAACGTTAATAAACAACTTTCCCTTTCTTTTTTTTCCGCCATTTTAACTATAATACTTTGTATACACATAATTACATCAATAACTTGTTTTCAACGATTTTTTGTCTAATAAAGCTTGTTTGTTAACCCTAAATATAATTTCGCATAATTCTCATTTTTGATTATATTTATATATGTTTGTTAAAACAATTTCTGGACTTGGAAAACAACGAGCGGCCAGGGGGCTCTAAAGCCACCGGACCTCTCAATCCGGCCATTAAAACATCTGTACCCGCAACATCTTTTTTAGGAGTTTCTTTAGCTTTGTACTCGACCATTTAGAGAATAAAAATAAAAAAAAACTAAGAAACTAATATATAAGAAATGATGAAATGTTTATGAATAAACTTTAAAAAATCGTCTTGTGTTATTTGAATAAAAATATTAAATAAAGCAATTCTGACTATACCTAGCGTTGATGAGTACAATATTTCTATCATTTCAGCGATTTTTTTTAATTTAGCGCTACCCCTATATATTTCTTATTGCTAGAATTCCTAATATAAGTAACATCATGCAAATCTAATGTAAAAATGACATACTTTTAAATTACTGAATATTGATAATTTATTATTTTAATATAATTTTTTATTAATACTGTATTTGTTCTTTAGAATAAAAAAGTATTCTAAAAGATGCTTTTACTAGAGCAATATTTTGTAATTGTAAGGCATCACTACACATAGGTAGTAGAGTGATTAGTAGTTTGATTGAAAAATAATATACTTGTTTATTTTATATATATATTGTTTATACTACTCCAGTCATTTTATGTTCCGCAATCTTGATGATAGGAATATGCAATAGACACAAGTTAATTTTAGGTGCTTTTTCCTTCGTATTGTTAAAGTTTTCTTGTTTATATGTATAAGATTATACTTAATGTATGTTAGATACACAGGACGTATTTCGCTTAAACGGTTTATCCGTACTACTCATTGTCCCTTTTATACTCGACACCAAATTGTTGTCAATGGCTTCTTTAATTTGTTTCCCAAATGGAGATCTGTAATGAACTGTAAAAGACTATTGCGATATTTTACTTTAGGTCAAACAAGACTCAACCAATCAAAAATTTACTCTTTCGGGCGCGGAAGAATAAATAATTAAGCAAATTACGTTTTTACGAACTATTGGAGCAAAATACCGTTAAATGTTTACAGTTTATAACACTTGCGTACAGGCCATACTAAGTGTCGATGTGCGGAGTGGCTGTATGCTCGGCAAACATTTCAAAGACATTTCTGAACTTACTCTTATTAACTATTATTACGGTCAGTCCAAGGGTCGAAAGCACAAGAACAGTATTTTGTTACCATGACATTCTGACCGAGTATGACACGTAGATGCTGTATGAGTATGATAGGGATTTATAGTGGGCAATATTTCCGCTTGACCTGATTACAGAAACCTGTTATTGCTTAAGGTTAATGATTCTTTTAGGCTTTGTTAAAATTGTTAAGTTAAGTTAAACCGAAAGTACCAAATAAATCTTTGGCGTAGAAGCTACAATATTGTTAAAAATTTCTGATATTTTTTTGCAAGTCCGTACGACATGAAGTGCTATCCCAAATAAAAAAAGTAATCAAACCAAACTTATCCTCTTGGACTACTTAGCATATTTTGTTGTGTCTTGTCCTAAAAAATCCAACGTCAAGGCAAGATCGTTTTTTTTCGGCTTTCTGACTCAGCAGAGCCTGGTTGATCCGTAACTTTTTTTTAAAAGAAATACTCTTATTCTTACTAATTTCATGCTAGTCAAAATTAGATGAACCTGATTTTCATATTTATACACACACGAGACACGTTTGCCCTTAACAGCACAGCGCCACACAAAACTGCTTAGCATTGCACTACGCTCGTCATCCGAAGATTTTATAAAAGGTGTTATATATCTATGCCCGGTAATTATATTGGCAACATTGCCCTTCAAGCCGGACCACACAATGTTCAATTTTGTATTGCGTGTATGAAAATGGCAGGTAATTTATTACGTGAAAGTAATTAGAGAGTAAAATTGTAAAGCTGCCTCTCGTCAGCATTGACGTTTGCAGTGGATTCTTCTCACCTTCCTAGGCTTCATGACGTTATAGCAGATGTAACAAAAAAGTTTAGAGTGATCGTTGCTGGTTTATAATCATCGCAAGGCCTGACTTTATTTATTACCTCTCATGACGATTGGATGAGCGCGAAATAGACAACACACAACTGTTTAAAGTGTGGTTAAATCTGTCGCTCCAGAGTTGGTATAATATCCACTAGTAAAAGCATTACGCACATGCTACTCTTATTACCTTAATCGTCTACAGAGGTTATCTGAAGAGAATGTACCGTGGTGAATGTACTGTGGAAAAATAGATGATTTAATGCTACCTTAATGATATTATATTAAAACAATTTTTTTTGAACAAAAAGTTTTTATTTACTTATTCATCCTTTTTTTAAATCCTAAAAAAAATATGCTATTGGACATTTTCGTTTCTTCTTTCTTCTTTGTATCAAGAAATTAAGGTTTAATATTGTAATTTGTTATGAAATCAAGAACAGGAGTTATTAAAAATGCAATAAGTGCTTACACGGCTCTCGAACAATATAATGTCGACAGTGTGACGAGTAAAATTATAGGGGATTTTGGGAGATGGCAATTAAAAATAAGTATCCTCATGTCTTTGTTAAAGTTACCACTGGCGTGGTATCAATTAAGTATAATATTTATGGCACCACCGCAACAGTTTTGGTGTGCCAAACCTAAATCTTTTGTAAAGTATACTGACGATGAATGGCGTAAGATTTGTGTACCGGTAAGATTGTATTTTAGATTTTTGCTTTTTTATCAAGTCTATGGCCTAAATTCCGACAATTAATATATTTACGTTTCATGTGAGTAAAGAATAATTGGATAATATTTTGTTTGCCGACTGTACCGTTTTCATTTAATCAGACTTGCTGTATGTATTTATAACTGCATAAGTTATCAACCGATTTTAATGATACTTTTTTATTGCAACTGGATACCATAGAAATTGCATTGATAGATTTTAAAGTTTACCTTCAAAATCCAGGACGTGCATTAAAAATTAAATAGAAAATGAATGTTGATCGATGTAACACTTTGATCAAACCTCGATCGAACCTAACAAGTCTACCTGCAAGTCGGTTTTTATGATTTTTTTATTCATATTGTTTGTTTAAAAGAGATAATAACTCAGCAAAGAGTTTATTTGAGAAATTGATAGGTTTTGGCAGAGGTTTTAGGCTAACCACTTAGAAAGTTAACTTCCGGTTAATTAAACCACCACTCAAAACATTTTTTCCAAGCCTTCTGTGATGTCTTCATAAATCAAATTAACCCACTTTGGCATCAGCAATTGCTTTGTATTTTCTATGTCTTTACTTCAATAACCATTTTTTTTGCCATATTCAAAATCTGTATGCAATACCGCTAAATATCTAGTCTGTATTCGATTGTTGTCCATATTTTTTTATTTTCAGCTTAAACTCAATTAAGCGAGTTATTTAGGAAAACATTACATATATCTATTCATTTTTTAAACCATAAAAATGTGTCTTCTGAATTGTGAAATGTGTTCAATAAATCTGATACTCTGAATTTAAAAATGTTATTTAAATGATGCCTAATATTTGTTTCTTTGATCTATTGCAGCGTTTCATGGAATACCCATGTCTCATATTTGACCCTGATATTCTGGTCATGGGCCCAGATATAAATAGATTATTTATACCACTGGTGCCATGTAAAAATTTCGTTTATGATCGATCTTCATATGCGCGGACTATAACATCGGATTTTAATTTAGTATGCGACAAACATTGGTACATTCATGTAAGTATTTTTTTACTTTTTGCATTAAATACTTATGATTGTGACGTCTTTCCACGAGGCTCTATCTACTTGAATTTACAGATTTTTTTTTTATTAGTAGGCTGACAAACGACAAGCGACTCACCTGATGGTAAGCTGTCACCGCCGCCCGTGGACATCTGCAACAAAATTTGCATATGCGTTACCAGCTTTTAAGGAGGGAAATTTTTGAATGAGGGAGGGATGATGATAGAGGATGGAGGATAGGAGGATAGCGGTGTTTGGGAGGGAGAAGGGAGAGAGTTGGAGTTGGGAGTTGAAGGGACGGGATGGAGGGGGATGGGCCCCCAGCCTCCGACCTCACTCACCGAACGAAACGTGGAAGCAAAAAACACTCACTTTACGCCGATTTTTTGTGAGGTCGTGGTACTTATCCGGTTCGAGCCGGCCGATTTAACAGCGAGAATAGCTGCGTGGATCTACCACCGTAAAATTATTGTTTAATTAATTGGGCGTTCCGCTTTTTTTTGTAAAATTAGGGGGATCTGCCAATCAGAAAGTTTTCTCTGTTACAAAACAACTGCAACGTTATTTAAAGAAATAATTATTTTGCTATAGGAGAACAGAGTACACATTTTTTAAATAATTTATTTTCGACCACTATATTGGAAAGCATGAAAGAAAGCCTTTACGTACCCTTTTTAAACCTTTACTTAGTAGGCATTTAAGAAATATAAGTTGAAAAACTTCTACCAAATATTGACAACGGACCATTATTTCGCTAAATTAAGATAGGTTTTTTTTAAATTACAGATGTCTCAATGTGTCTTGATGACGGGAATAGTTATTGGTGGTATCCTTTTTGGTGCCGTAGCTGATAAATATGGTCGTAAGAAGCCTTTGATGACAACAATATTGATTCAAACATTGGGAAGTTTATTTGTTTCCGTTGCACCATGTTTTTGGTTTTTTCTCATTAACTGGTTTATTGTAGGATTAGGCTTAGGTGGCAATTCAATTATATCGTTTGTCATATGCATGGAGGTATTGAGCTTATCACTTTTATTTTTAATAGGCATAAGCAACGTTTGTTATTAAATAATTATCATTTTACTTTAAAGATAGTCGGGGGGAAATGGAGAACCATTATTCCGGTAGTGTATCAATTGCCATTTGGATGTGGGAATGCAGTATTGGCGATTTTGGCGTATTGGTTAAGGGATTGGAGAAAATTGGAGTTTATTTTTGCTGCTATATCGTCCGTGTATTTACTTTATTGGTTTTGGGTGCCGGAATCGCCTAGATGGCTGTTAGCCACTGGGCAAACTGATAAAGCTCTAGGTATAATATATCAAAACCACTCACACAAGTTGAGTTTAGACTGTTATATTTTCTCTTATGTTACTTACGTACGTAACTTATGTTAATTATTTTAATAGATATACTGAAAATGATTGCAAGTGAAAACAAAGTGAGCACAGACGACGTTTTTGATCCAGTTCAACTATTACCAAAAATGAAAAACGTTCAGAAATTAAATATGGGATTTATGGATTTCGTAAGATTTAAGAATATGAGACGGAAAATATTTCTACTATCAATGAGTTGGTATGCAATATTTCAGTATTTTAGTCCGTACATTGAATCCTTGCTTTACTAATATTTCAATGTCTGAATATGCCGAAACTGTCACTCACTGTCGTCAGTGAGTTACAGGTGCAAGGTGTGCGTTGCACACGGGCGCAGTGTTGTTAGAGGCTCCACGAGCTTAACTCTGACCACAGGCCGGTCATTCTCAAACTGGACCAGAACGCTGGTGAGGTCCCTCAGACCAAAACCGTTGTGGACTGGCATCGTCTCGACGTCAAACTCGAGGCCTTGG
>DWHO01001196.1:0-16241 GCA_018247575.1 Eurytides lysithous rurik
GTCATTAGGAAGCTTGTTGAAAATTTTAGGTGCCATGCAGAAAGTGATTTTATTCATTAATGCTGTGTTTCTATCTCTGTTTATATTAAAAGTGACATCACTGCACTAAGACCTTAGTTATTAAAAGAAAAAAAAAAACACTCTCGCTATTCTAAGACAGAAATATCTTGTGCTATAAGGGTGTTTACATATATAAATTTTACGCGGACAAACGCTCTGATCACGAACAAATATCCTATAAACGTTTGACGATGATTCTTCGGTGGTAAAGCCACGCAGCTGTTCCCGCTGCTGAATAGGCTCGAACCGGATGAGTACCACGACCTCACAGTAAATCGGCGTAAAGTGGAAGTGTTTTTGCTTCCGGTGTGTGAGGTGGCCGGTGGCCCAACCCCTTCCATCCTCTCCATCCTACCCTCCTACCCTAATCCCTCCCGTTCTCATTCCTCATCCCTCTCTGTTTCAAAAATCAAAGGCCCCCCTCAAAGGCTGGCAATGCATTTGCAAGTTCTGTTGCAAATGTCCATGGGCGGCGCTGATCGCTTGCCATCAGGTGAGTCGCTTGCTCGTTTGACAGACTACTACATAAAAAAAAGATGAGGAGGCCTATAACAATTTAGCATCTGCAAACGGTTTTCAACGGTTCAATTTACCTGGTGGAAGCTCGCCCCTCTCCGCCTTTCTCTCTCTTACGTACTGTAGCATCGGATCTCCCGCTCTCTCCACCTGCCTCAAGCTCTGCTCCAAGTCGCGGTCATCCTTATGCCTCGCCAGCGGCTTCGAGGCTTCGTGCATATAATCTTGCACCCTCTCTTCTTGCGCTTTGATTTGTTTGAGACTGTAGAGTTGAAAATGTGACAAGACGAAATTCGATAGAGCTTCTCTTATGAATAGAGGGGTAGGATCTTTTAGAAGGGACAAAAGAATTAATGTGTACAATTTTGACGGTGGAAGAGCCACGCAGCTGCTCCCGCTGCTGAATGGGCCGGCTCGGACCAGATAAGTACCACGACCTCACAGAAAATCGTCGTATAGTGGAAGTGTTTTTGCTTCCGCATTTCGTCCGGTGAGTTAGGTGGCCCATCCCTGTCCCGTCTCACTTCATTCCTCTTTCACTCTCCTCTCTACCACAGACTCAACCCCTTCCTTTCTTTCTGCCCACTTCTTCACTCCCACTCTGGCCCCCTGACACTCTTAACACATTCACTGCTGACCCAAAAAATCGTTCAATACAGCGATGCGACTTTCCACTTTTATAATTACTATTTTTTTTGACAAAACACATATATGTGTTGCCCGCACGGGCGACCCGACAGGAAAACACACCGGTGTGTTTACCGTACTGCGAGACGCAATTTATTTCGAACACATATTTGTGTTAAGCCGCACGCGCGGTTCGGTATTTTTTCACACAACGGTTGTGTTTCAGCAGTGAATGTGTTAAAGGCTGGCAACACATTTGTCCACGGGCGTCACTGATCGCTTACCATCAGGTGAGCCGCTTATTCGTTTGTCAACCTACTCCACAAAAAAAATTATCTAACTGACTACCAGTCTGTTTTGAGTAGCACCACTGCATTTTCGGTTACGACAAGACATGACCAGCTGTTATTTTATAATATAATTATGATACAGTTCATTAAGTTTTTACTTAACCCTTTCCGGACCAAATATATTTCTTTGATTCCGGTAGCCTTGATCGAACTTTTGAGTTATATGAATTCATTATCAACCCAACAAATTGACTGGATTTTTATTTATTTATATATTGTATAAGGTAGGAAGTAAATGATAATTTTTGTTTTTGATTAATGGGGTTTAGCTAAGATAATTGATGTTGATTTTGTCGTAAGACTGAATTGGTATGGAAAAGATTAGAATTTTATTAATAGTACCCATAATAAGAAAGTATTTACCCTCTGCTCCATTTTTGGTACTTCTCATTTAATTCCTTCTGTTTTTCTGCCTTCTCTTTTAACTTCTGTCTATCTTCCGAAGTCTCCCTTTTGCCTGATAAAGAAATAAATGAATACTTTGGGAGAATTCAATAGACGTTTTCCATACTACTAATGGTAACTGCGCAGGCTGTTAACACAATGATGAGTGGTAACTCTTGACATTCTTATGTTTATTATATAGCTTATGTTTAAGATTAACATAAAATATCCAGTTGGGTAATCTTTCATGATGAATCAATGATGATAATTTTATTCCTCCATGTGTATCATTATATCATTATCATGAAAAGAAAAATGTTTCAATTTTATTAAAGGCCAAATTTTACATGATAAATCTTATATTTGTGTGTTTGATTAAAGTAATTTGTAATATTAAATACAAGTATTGCAGGCAGTTGTAATGTTCAAAATAATCTTTCTGAATCATACAACACTACTTAGAGCGCATCTAACAACATTAGGAATGAAAAGTTTATTTCCGTCTGAAAAGAATAATTTGAAACTGACTTTGTAAACGCTTACCTTTCCTAGAAACGGCTTTTGCGTTCCTTCCGGAAACTTCATCGGTCATCTTACTGAATGCCTCTTCTTCTCTTTTCCTAAACGCGTCGTTCTCTTTTCGCAAGTGATACGCATCTTGCAGTCCCGCCTTCTTTCCCTCTAAGGTCTTTGCCATTTTCACATTAGACGGGGGTGGACTGTCACTACTTCTTCTATAGTTCTTTCTATCATCTTTTCTACTGCCTTTTCTATGCGAGTCATCCGAGCATTTTTCTTTATCACCGCGCTCGGGTGATCTTTTCCTTTTCTTATCCGGGTACTTTCTGTCGCTGTTAAATTTGTCCGTGCTGCTTTTGTAACCGTCATTATGATGCCTCTTCGGTGATTGCTTTCGTCTTCTGGGTGGGGAGAAGTCTGAATCCGGGGTCTTATTTCTTTTATTAGATGATTCCTTACGAGATTTTCTAGGGGGGGACGCGTCTGAATAGTTTTTATCGCGTTCACTTTTTTGCGACCTTCTAGGGGGTGATAAATCTGAGCTGCTCGATCTGTTACGATTTCTTTTGCTCGAGGCGTCTTTCCTTGATCTTCTAGGGGGAGACCCGTCGATATCATCTTTGGCCCGTTCACTTTTCGACCTTCTTGGCGGTGATAAATCAGAACTATATGCTCTGTCTTGCGTTTTGGTTTTAGCTTCCTTCTGTTTTTTCCTCTTCGGTGATTTGTTCGCACTTGGTGACCTATTCCTATACTGTTTGTTATCATCTATTTGTTCCCAGCGGCTGGGCTTTTTCACTTTATCGTCTTTCTTTCTAGGCGGTGATAGGTCCGAGTTGTAGTTAACGTTGTTTTTCGATTTACTGTCGCCTGGTGGCGAATCAGTATCTCTTTTTCTAGGCGGGCTGAAATCGCTGTCACTGTTTGTTTTTTTCGTGTTCGTTTTAATTTCATCGTCCTTGCTGTTTTTCCGGGGTGGTGAGATATCGGAGTCGTTTTGCTGTTTTTCATCTTCCGAATCGCTGTACATTTTGCCGAATATCAGTTCGTTCTCCTTTTCCATCTCTTTGACATCTTTCTTGATCTCCTCAATTTGTAATTTACTGTTGAAACCATCATCCTAAAAATAAACAAGTATTATATATTAATAGAACATTTATTATTATTTTATTAGGTACGTGGTTTTTAGGGTGGTAGAGCGCCACAGCTGTTCCCGCCGCTGAATGGGCCGCCTCGAACCGGATAAGTACCACGACCTCCCAAAAAAGCGGCGTAAAATGGAAGTGTTTTTGCTTCCCCGTTACGTCCGGTGAGTGAGGTGGCCGGTGATTCATCCCTCTCCATCGTAACTACTCCTCTCCAACACCCCTTTCCCTCTATCATTGTACCCTACCCTATAACCTATCTATCCTACCTCCTTCTTTCAAAAGAAAATTTTCCCCCTTAAAGGCTGGCAACGCGTTGGCAAGTTCTTTTGTAAATTTCCATGGGCGGCGGTGGTCGCTTACCATCAGGTGAGCTGCTTGCTCGTTTGTCAGCCTACTGCTTAAAAAAAAATGTTTACTCCAACTAAGGTACGTCTTTTTTGTGCTACTTCTTTAACTTTATCATTGTATTGCCCACATGTTTGTTGTTACTATGTTTGTTTGTTTTACTAGTATGTTTACTGCCGAGCAGTGACTTCAATATACATTTACAGTAGTACTACTGCTTTTCCATTTGAGGAGAAATGCTGAGATGTTACTTATCTTATCTTAACTGACGTTGACGCTTTTATGCCTAAGCGGCTCTGTAAAGCTTCATCAGATCGCCTAATCCGTGGAATCGTAGTTTCCACGAATTGGATAACAAGATGTTACTGGGTGTTGAGATAGATTAACTAATATCTCTAGACAACAAGCTCGGAGCCAAGCCATTTTAAACATTATAAATTAAAACTATCATTTTTCTATGGACATAGCATCGCATATTGTTAGGCACACAATTGTTATGCTCATCTCATCACATTATGTGTTAAAAAATGAATACCTGACTGATCACTCTCCATTTTGAAGTTGTTTTGAATTGTTCTAGTTTTTTGATTTCGTCTGGCCTCTCATCGATGATGCCCGCAATCTGTGGGCCGTCCTCACCCTCGTCTAAGATATCTAATTCATCACCGTCCAATGCCCGCAACTTTGAGAAATCTATGTCATCATCAATTATCTTGAAGCTGTATTAAAAATTATTTGAATATTACACCTATTATTCATCATCTTATTTTATAAAATTATCTACCTGTTTTTTCTTTATTTTCTCGTGAGTACTTAATATTGTTTCTTTGAAATAATTTACCGATTTTATCGCTTATGGGACAGACTTGCCCAATCAAATGTAAGCCACAGTATGAACCATAAATGGTTTTCATTTTAATAATTATTTATACAGTCAAGTGACGAGACAAGCCTGATATAATAAGAAGGGCAGCAACTAAAATATATAAACAACTATAACCTTGTTTATTTTTATAAAGCACCTTGCACTTAAGGCAAGAGCTGTCAGAGTAATAAACTCCTTTACCTATATACAAGTTGATCCCATCAGATGTTTATATAAGTATGCCATATTTCATTTAAGTAAATTATAATTGTAAATTGTTCTTAGTATTGTTGCTGATACTTCTTAATATACATTGTAAGCGTTTTGGCTTAGCTGTAAGTTCACAATTGTATATATTTAAAATAGATAATAAATGAATAATAATAAAGGTATGAAAACAGTTTATTTACACCCAGTAGTTTTTCTTGAAACCCTTGCCCTTTATTTATGCTTGAATATTACCATTTCATCAGTAACGCTTGAATATACAGTATACCATCCTAGCCAGACCTCTAGGGAGTCCTATAAGTTAAGTTTTTGTATATATAGCAGAACAGCAACATCTTTTGATACAGATTTTGTTACTGATATACTGTAAAGAGTAATAATTTTTACTGCACATATATTCAATTTGCTCCGTAAGTGAGATAGCCAGAGATCATTTCTTCAAATAGTTAATAACATGTCTTTTTTCTGTATATCACGTGTATTATGCACTCTTTTCTTAAAAAAATTCATTTAAAGTTTTTAATCTGAGCAATTATTAGAGATACCTTATCTTTATATATTATATATATTTCTGGCTAAATACATGCAGCAGTGTCAAACTTGTTTAAAAAACATTAATTTTTGTAATTTATGTATTGCATAGGGCTTGGGACTCGAAGTAATTATGCTTTTAAAAATGTTTATGTTTTGTTTTGTAAATGTCTATGTTTTTTCAAGCATTCAGAAAACTGAAATAGAGGTTACTTTAAAAATAGTAAAAAATATATAACTAATAACACATTGGTAGTAACAGTTCTTGCATGATAAAATAACTAAAGACTAATTAATGAAAGATATAACGAAAACATAATGATAACCTCGTCTTAATTTTGCACAACAATATGTCCATATATTGCAATGAGCATAACAGGATAACATTCTATTTTTATAATAAGCACTTAATAACAGTACTCAAGTACATGAAAAGTCAATATACGGATAATTGGAATGAATAGATTTTAACTCAGTCATATTAATAGTTTTGCTATATTAAACCATGGTTATTAATGTTTGTAACTAGCAAAACAATCTTACCCTTGTCCTTTGGCGACCTTTTTCTTCTTCTTTTTTTTATCACCCGATGGTCCGCCCAGATATTTTTGCAGATAGGCTTTTTGGTCTATTGTTGTAGACATTTTACATTGATATTTTATTTCATAAAATTTATAACAATCCCATTCATTGAATATAAATGAAAACGTTTATCGTTGTGTCACTGTCAATTTGACTCTTCTGAAATGATTGCCATGTTTGATTATGATTTTTAAAAAAATACACATACACATAGTTTTGTGTTTTTTTTTAAATCTACGTTACTGAAGAAGTATAATAAATGTTTATAAGATATTCATATCGACGCTGGAAAGCAAAAACGTAATAAGTGTTTAACATGTAAATTTTTTTTTAATAACATCCTTGAAATCAGTAAATTAAACTGCGTCGATTGGTGAATAATTTTGGTTTTGTTGGTTACTACGTTTTTGCTTTCTAGCGTCGATATGATTGTAGAACGAATAAAATAATTATTGATATTTTTGTTATTAAACTAGAGAAATTCAGGTTCTCTTCTGTAAAGACATGATCATCATTGAAGGATCTGTCGTATCAAAGTAAAGCAACGAGGAGACACAAAACGTTTCTACCAATTTTGATAAAATGTAATTTAATTACTGTCCTTAGTGAAATAGTAATAATTAATGTTGTATTTTTACTTGTATCAACAAATATTTACTAATTTCTAACGAATAGTTAAATTTAATTTAATAATTTTAGAAACCTTATCATTCCTATACGTCTTATATCGTCTATCTTCTATCATCTATATTATTTTTATTTTACTTTTTTAGTTTTTAGTGGAATTGTTATTATGTTATAGAAAAAAACTTTCTTTATCTTTATAAGAATTATTAGGGTACCAGAGTTTGAGTGATATATAATAAAATCGCTTAAATATGAAAGTTTCACAGGCATAAGAAGCTACAACATATTATGTATATGAATATATATGAAGTTATGTATCCTTCCATAATCTTTGTTAACTGACTGAAGTAAAATGGGAGCAGAATAAAAAAAAATACCAACATAATGCGTCAATACATTTTTTATTTGCTTAACATTGTATAGTGAACTAAAATCGTGTGTCCGTTTTCAATCGCTTAGGTCTTTTGTTAAGCTGTAACTTTTCTTCAGCTTTTCATTTGTCATCGTTGTTGTTGCTGCTATCATCGTCATCTGGACGATCCCTCTGTAGAAAGAAAAGGAATTAACATTATTCTCGAAGAAGCATGTATATACTATTTAATTGATCTTGTCATTACAATTTTTTTGTTATACAACTGGACATATAGAAATATATGATGTATAGGAAGTATCGAATAAAACTATTTCGTATGGCAATGAAAAAAGTTAAAAAAATATGAATACTTTATCTTATTGCTTACGCATTGATATCAAATATTGGCACAGCAAGGGAGAAGAATGGTGTGTTAGAATGTTTATAACCATTTTAGTTCTATGTGATTGTTATATGCTCAAACAGAATGTCAAATGGGGCAAATTTATATTTCGATGTTTACTGCCTTAAATGCTATTAATATTTAAATCAATTATGTTATTACTCTAAAAAAAACATTCTTGATCTTAATTTGAATGTTAATTAAAGTCTCACCAAGTATCCCTGTTGTCCCTGTAAAAAAATCAATGTTTCAGAAGAAAAAGTTAATAAAGTTAACCGATATTTTATGTCAGGTATTTCTGTCGGTTACAAGTTTTAATATCATTGCATCTTGATAGAGTCAACATAATTAAATTTAATCAATATTGTACAACTGATACAAATAATACAAACAGTACAAGCTGTTTGAATGAATTAATCGATGTTCATTGATATTGAATGAAAACATTAAAAATAGTGTTGCAATAAACTTACGCTGTAATAAACGTTGCCAGAGTAGTCCTAGAAACATAAAATTTTTGTATTAATTTTTGCAAATACTGTTCTTTGTTTAAAAAGTCTCTAATCAGTATTGTTTCAGATAAGAACGTTTATTTTATTATAAATAGGATTTAAGATAAAAAAAATTCTTGTTATTCGCCATGGTAATAAATAAAAAAATAATGAAAGTGACAAATTGAAAACGTTTACGCTACGTGAAGTCAATGTCACGGGCTCTTATTGCCTATACTCTATTACTTTGTCTTTAAAAAAATTATAATTATTTGTGTGATGTGATACATATACAATTTACTTCGCATGAATATTTAAAATTGTATATGTAACAATAATGGATAAGATCAGGAATAAGTACATAACTGACAGCACCAGTGACGGAAAAATTAAGGAGTACCAGACGGTACTCCTTAATTTTGCGTCACTGATATGCTCATACTATGCTAGTAGAGACTATTATGCATAGTAGCATAGTATGGGCATGTCATTAGAAGGGAGGAAGGGTATATAGTTAGGAAAGTTTTGGACATGAATGTGGATGGAGTGAGAGGTAGGGGAGACCGAAGAAAGTGTGGATGGATTGCGTGAATAAAGACTTGAGTGTGAAAGATGTGTCTGAGGAGATGACGAATGAAAATATGGAAGAAAAATACGTGTTGTGCCGACCCCACCTAGTGGGATGAGGGCAGGTGAAAGAGAGAATATTTAAAATTCTAACAATATTCTGCACTCACTGGTTTATATTGGTTCATGCTGTAGCTGGGATTGTGCATCTGTGCAATGGAAAGATAATTAATTGATTAGTGCGTTGTTAGTAAAGATAGAATGTTTTTTAAAATACATTGTTACAAAATTACATTCTCGCTACAAGCTTGTAAATAGTGTAGTATTTATTTAAAAGTTATCTTATAAGGCTGGACTTATTTATAATATACCAATGATAGCAGTATTCGTTCGACTAAAACTTTCTTTGATAACTTCTATGAAAATGTCTGTCTTTTAGTGAAAGGAGTGACGCCATTTTTACATTTTGCTTACTAACTAATACTACGTCAGTCTAATTTTAGATTTATTAGTAATCACACTGGTCAACTGTTGTTTTATAAAAAAAATGGATCTATTAAAACGGTTTTTTTGTTTGCCTTTGTCTAAAGTGGATAAACAATATGTAAAATCTAAATTTCAAAATAATAATATAAATAACACGAATTTGAAATCACCTTTTCATAGTAACGATGATAAGGGTGCTGAAATAATTATTTTCGTGTGAATTGAAACCAACAACATACATAATATGTGAACAAGTGATCGAATGTTAATTGTTCAATTATGAATTTTAAATAGAAAAATATAAATTTGTCGTGTTTCTGTCTGACACTTTGCCTCATTTGTAAAAGCTTCTTGTGTAGATTTAAGCACCATAATTAACGGTAAAAACAAAGGTAACAAAAAAGTATTTATAAAATATTTTTATAAATACTTTTTAACACTAAACAGAATTGAGAAAGATGTTTAAAGTTATTAGAATTGACCTTATCGCCATAGTAGTGGTAGTTATCCTGAAACAAAGTATAAATACCGTTGAAGTTGAAGCGTTACTTGTTGATGGCGTAGTCAATAAATTAGTTCAGATTGGCTTAAAAGTTGGCGTATTGTACTTCGTAGCACGTACGTAGCACTTTTGTAGCAATAAAGAAGCGAAATTAAGCACCTACGAAACTCAACTATAACTGCTACACTACTGCAATTATTTTGTTGGAAACTTAATCTAGGTCATATTGCCTTCCATTATAGCTACTGTGCATCTTTAGTTCTGTTAGTTGTATCTGGAGAATGACCATTTGACGCAGACGTTAAGCTATTGGTTTGGGCGTCGCAGGTCGTGGGTTCCATTCCCACCCGGGGCAAATATTTGTACGAACTATAGATATTTGTTTCGGATCTGGGTGTTTGTCCGCGTAAAATTTATGTATGTAAAACGCCCTTATAACACAAGATTCGTCTTTTTATACAAAAAAAAATAATTTTCAAATTTACGCGAACACTATTTTACAGACTTGAAAATAAAATGCGATAAAAACTGTAAATTGTTTTCGTTTTACAAACAGTTATTGGTTTTATAAATTGGTCGTGTTATAGACGATGACGTGACACATGCGTGACGAGAAGCTGGCAGTTATAAAATTTGTAACAGTGGAATCAAATGGACTGTATTTAGCTTACTGTATACAAGCCACGAAAGTTATTCCTTCGAAACTTTGACTTCACAACTTACCTTGTCTCCGTAATAGGGATTGTAATACTGTAATCGAATAATTTCATTTAAGATGCTTGCTTCATTTTATAAATATTGCATAAAGAAATAAATTAACTTGAAATCATTTCTTACACTGTCATAGTAGTATGATGGACTGTAGTACTGGAAGTGAAATTGAAATAAAGTTTGAGTAAAAAATTGTAATTTTAAGGAAACATTTTACTAAGAAATAGTAAGTGATAAAACTTTCGTACGTTTTCGCCGTAGTATGAAGGGTTGGAGTACTGGAAATTTAACGAAATATATTTTTTTAAGTAACAATAATAATTTAAAGGTATAAGGGTAATAAGGCGAAGAAAGTTTTCTTTACCTTATCGCCGTAGTATGATCGACTAGAGGACTGTAATAAAATAATTTATTTTGAGTTAAAATCATTCACTATTACGTGAACATAGTACTAAAAAATAATTAAAAATAGTTTATGCATCCTTACGCCATCGTTCGGGCTGGAATACTGAAAAATAAGAAAAAATAAAATAAAACATCAAGATGTTATTTGTAAAAGATGGATTGTTAAAAGAAATTAATTTACGGAATTTTTTGCGTTTATTTTGATATTTAATTCCTGAAGTTTCTAATATTCGTATAGTCAATAGCCACAAGATATCCTTAGATAAATATATAAAATATATAAAAAAAAATAAAGCAAAATTGAAGTTATTTCTTAAAAGTTTGTATCACTAATTCTTTTGAGTACGAACGATAATTCTTTTGAACGAACTATAAACTAAACTTAAAGTATTTGAAAATAACATAATTACCTTTCCGCCGGTGTAATAGGGCTGCTGAAATAAATTTTCAATTAATTTCTATGTAACAGTTATTTCATTTTATTTTGTATATGACAAATAATTATCAATTTATTCAAAATTGTCTAGATAGAAGGACATAGAGTTTTTTTTAAGTCCAGATGGAGTACACGATAACTTCGTGTTTGTATGAATAGTCTGGCTATAGGCTCGACTTATGCCTATGAATTTGATGTGTTAAATGAGGTAACCGGACCCATCCTCGAATGTCGGTGAAGCAATAGTACCCACAATTTTAATTCAAGTAATATATTGTGTGTATGTTTATTTACATAATTGATTTTAGTATGTGCCGTAGGAAAATTATACCATTAAATAATTTTTAGTTTTATCGTTTATAATACGTAAATTCGAAGTATTAACGGAGAAAAAAATATTAAACTTAGAAAATAATTTAACGCTAAAATTTCAAATGGAGACACGATTTGAAGTTTTTGACACCTTTGGTAGAAATAGTGCTAAAATTATGTAAATACAAAAGTGTACGTTATTATATTTAATTGTTTGACGTTACCTTGTAGTAGTTGTAATAGTAGTAATAGGGTGACTGAAAAAGAGAACAAAGAGTTAATTAAATGAAAACCAATTCAATTTGCTCAATAAAGCTCAAGTGTGGTTATATGTTAATCCGCTGTACATATCAACTGTTGAATAGTATAAATAGAAACGAAAATTTGGTGTTTTTTTTTTTATTGGATAAGGACATAATTTAAATGCTTTGGGAGGTTTAATTATAGTTGTGTTCCTTCTGGAAAGCAGTTTGGAGAATAAATCACGTTTTGGTTTGATTCTGAGAACAGACAGATACAACAGTTTACAAGGGCGAATATGTTTTAAATAAATATCCAATAAAATTACCTTGTCGCTATCATAGCTGTAGATATTCTGGGAAATAAAAACTAAAGTTAATTATACGATAGTTATCTTCATAAATTCATTAATATTAAAGTCTTTTAAAAGCAATATACCGCAGGTATATATTGCTTTTATAAATGACTATTAAAACCGGTTAATAATTTGCAGAGACACCGCTTAACTGCAAAATTTAGCGTTTTTATAAAATGATTTATAGACGATTGAGAACACCCTGTCTTATAGCCGCTTAATAAAATATGATAAGCCTGATTTTTTAGTGTTGTAAATAACATAGACGCAGTAGCGGTAAAGCTGTTAAAAATAAATTATTCGGGAATTAAGATTTACAAATTTTAGTTTTTAGTAGGACAAGCCAGGATTTTGGGCTTGTATGGTAGTACCGCCACTGACCGCAAGGATATATTGCTTTTATAAATTAAAAAAAAAAACCGTATTTCTGTTTACTCTTCTTATTAGAAAACAAGATATTATAATAATAATAATAATAATACTTTATTTTCATTTAAGTTCATAAATGACTACTAAAACTGATTAATAACTTGCAGAGACACCGCGTATCTGCAAAATTTGGCGTTTTTATAAAAGGAGTTACAAACGTATTGAAAACACCCTATCTCATAGCTGCTTAATAATATATGATAAGCCTGATTTTTTAGTGTTGAAAATAAAAAAACAAGTGGGGTTCAATTCCCACTCGGGACAAACAAATATTTGTCCCGAGTGGGAATTGAACCCACGAGCTGCGACGCCGAAGCCAACAGCTTAGCAACTGGGTCAAACTGTTCATCATGTGTGCTATGATTCCGGTTCTGGATGTTTGTCCGTATAAAATTTATGTATGTAAAACGCCCTTATAACTTAACATATCTTACATAGGGGCAGTGCTTTAAAAAAAGAAAAAAACACTAAAAGAATAATCTGTAACCACATACTGCGCAAAAAGATCGTAAGCCCCATGGGTCTTATCAAAGGCAAGTAATTGAGTTCATTTACAAATAATACTGACCTTATTGTAGTTCTGGTACACGTTCTGAAAGGCGATAGAAATATAAATACAACAAAATAAAAAATGAACGTAATATATCACCCGAATGACCCAAATGGGTGGGAATAATGCCACTGTTTTTTTTTTGCAAAGTAAAACCACGTGTTGCTAAAATTACTAAAAGTCTTAACTGTTTTTCAGTCCTAGTGTTATGTCTATTATTTTATCGGGTTCGAATCAATCTTAGGAAGAATAGCTTTTTGTTTGTTAGCTGGATTTATTATATGTATATTATTATCGTATACTGGCAGATCATCGGATTGCAAAACTAAGGTGATTCATTCATTATTAAAAGTGGTCCCAGTTATTTGTTGAATTATTATTATCTCTTTATGGAATTACAGGCCTTGTTGTTTTCCGATTTTTATTAATTTTGAATGATTATTAGGGCCATTTATAATTTTATGCCAATTTTTCTAATATGTGACCACTGATGGTAACTTCCTACAATATATACGATCTTCGATCTTCTTTGCAATATATACGATCATATTTAGTTGTGTTATGAATGTCTAATTAATTATTGTAGAATAAAAAAAATATTCTGAATGAAACCTTGTCATCGTAGTTGTATCGGTTCTGGAAAAGAAAATGCGATAATTAGAAGCAATCCGTCGGTAGGGATAAAATTGTATTGCGAGTTCGATTCCAAGGCCGGATAAAAATTTTTGCGATCTACAAACATTTGTCCCGAGTCTGGGTGTACTTTATGTCGATATTTTCATGTCATGCGCGACAGGAGGTTACGTCGCCAGCAAGAGTTTTAAAAGAAAGGAAGAGAAAGAGTATATTTTGTTATAAGTATGTATATATATATATAGAGCTTAGATAATATAGACATTGAAGCTTTTCGTAGGGCGATGAGAGAGAGAGAGAGAATGTGAGAGAAAGAGGGAATTAATTTATCATTAATTGGTAATAGATATACTTGTTCAATTGGTATAGTTAACTATTATGTGAACAAGGGCGTTGGATTTTTTTTTAAGTGTAGTCAATAAACGGTTGGGAACCTATGATATAGGTATATGTTATTATCTGTTTACCTTGTAGTAGTACGGGTACGAGTACTGAAAAGGGAAATAATTGGGTATTAAAAAAGAAAAATGATTAACAATGCTTCAAGAAAGTTTACTTTTTTATTCTAAAAGTCACGCCGTATATGAAACATAATAAAATGGTTTAATTGAAAACTGTGGCATAAAAATTCGAATGACCGATTTTGACCATTTAACCAATGTACACAAGCTGGAAATACCCGCAAGCTATTTTATCTGTTCTCGATTTAACTTTTATATTTATTAAGAGCAACCGTTAATTATAATTTTATCATTATACTAACCATTGCAACCTGAATATCTATTAAACTTCCGATTTATGATATTTTGTTTGGTATTGGTTTGAAAATACTATTATATAAAGTTACTGCGCTTTTTTTAAAATATATATAGGCATAAGTTAATTTCAATTTCTCGATTGTTCGTTAAAAAGAATTTTAACTAATAAAAATACCTTGTCATCGTAGTAATATCCATCCTAGAAAATATAAAAGAAAAGGGTTTAGAAATCGTGGTAAATGAGGACTAATATCAAATTTATTTCGGCAAAGCCATTTGATCAAAAGTGTAAAGACAAAACTTTAATTTCTAAGCATAGAGTTTATATTAGGTATATCCCCTGGTGATGAGTGCAGCGCAGAGTCAAGCAGAATTTCGAGTTTCTTTTCAGATTTTTTCAGGTGCTTCTAAGCAGCACGCTGTATTTTTTGCAAAAATATCTACAGATATCTTTAGATTATTATTATTTTTATAAGCTCATCATAGGGTGCTTAGTTCGAAAAAGTTTTAAAATTAATTAAAACGATTAAAATTGTTTAATTAATATGAACTTTGGTAAAGGCTTGTAAGTTATAATAAAATGTTAGTTTTTTTTATTAACCTTGTAGTTGTAGTAATTGTTTAGATTTGGGCTGGTATACTGGAACAATGGAGAGAAATGTGTATAAACAAATTAGAAATTCTCAAAAATTAGTTCGGCTAAATTGATTTCATTACAAGAGCTTTCACGACACTTTCAGTCAGAAATCGGTCTCTTTATTCGCATACCAAAGCCCTTGATAAAGTAAACAATCGGTCAAATAAACTACCTTTTTAACTAGATCCAGAAATCGAGTTATTTTTATAAATACAGACTAACTGCATGATTAATTGATGAAAGAGTTTTCCATAATAAGTATTATGTCTAATTTATACGTTTTGACAAAGCATGGTTTTGCTTAGTGAAGCTATTGCTTTTAATCCATACTTTTTTTTAAATATATAAAATAAGAAAAGTTGAGATTAAATGTAATCATTTAGAAAGTTATCAAAGGAAATATGAAATAAATACTTTAAAAACCTTTTCGTTGTTGTAGCTGGTACCCTGAAAAATCAATATATTTTTTTATAGTAATAATATTAACAAATGGGACGTATGTACGTCGGTTTGTTCTTGCTGTGTCTTTATAAATAACATGTATTTAGTTTTTGGTTCGCGCGGAAGAAGGGACATAACCTCGAGTAACTTGTTACGGGAAAGGTGGATGGCAAAGGCTGAGGGATCGCAGCTCAACTAGATGACCAGAACACTAAGCTGCATGAAGCATTTCACCACACCAAGGATAGGAACAGCTGGAGAAACATCGTAAAGGTGAAACTGACCCATCAAAGGGTTCACCACCCTCAAAACACGACGCCAGTAGGGGGAAGGAAATTTTTGGTATGGAGAATGAAGTATTCCCATAAACGGTTTTGTGATACTTTAGTGATACAAAGTACGTAATCCGAGCCTTTTGACAGAGTTCGCCGAGTTTGAAACTCAGTTTCGCAAACGCTTCTATCGCCAAACAGTAATGTGTAAGCTCTCCTGTGTTTGCTTTGAGGGACGTCATTCCGCAGCGCCACTTTTAAATTTCACGCAAAATTTAAAAAAATTATAAAAGGTCGTTTGTGTGCTAAAGGTTATTACACAGTAATGGATTTCATTGAAGATAGCACACCAGTTTCTTTCGCCTGTTCTTCTCAGGTCTGAGGCATTTTTTCCGAACAGGTGGTAGAATCATTTGACGTCAAAAAGCGATTGTAAACCAATCCAATTTCGAATAAAGAGTTTTGACTTTGACTTTGAC
>DWHO01001197.1:0-16240 GCA_018247575.1 Eurytides lysithous rurik
TCTGATGAAGGGTCACGGGATCTCCATTCGGAACACTACCGCAATCCCTCTTTCGCATGGCAAGAATAACCCCATCCTGGGGGCAGAAGCACCTGCCCCAGCATACCCGCGGTGCTATCGTGGTGGCTCGAGACCAAGAAGTCAACGACCTTCTCGGCGTCGCTTTATCGGACATTCCGCCGGTGGCCGGTGCCCCTTCTCTTCTGCCACTCATTTCACCTCCTTATTGTCACCGTAAAATGCTGGCAATGCATTCGTAATGACTTTGATCTTGCGAATGTTCATGGGCAGCATGATCAAACCATCAGGCGAGTTGCTTGATCATTTGCCTTCTCGGCAAAAAAGCAGTCGTTTGTCGCGTGTATTCTTAAATACTAACTTAAAATGTGAAATCATTTTCAGTTATTAATGTTGGATTTGAGGACATTGACATGGACTGTGACTGTCAACCGAACCAAATAAAACACTAATGCTCCAAAGGTAATAGTTTTGTTCGCTGTATGCAAAATCTATCCGGTTATTTTTGTCAATTGAAATAAATTGTCCTTAATGACACTTAAACTTGGAATATCGCCCATTATTTGTATTAAATAAATATGTGTCTTTCTACTAGAATGACGTGTCTTTGCACTTTTTTAAAGCGAGTAAAACTAATACATCCTAAAGAATAAGACAATCTGGTGACCCTCGTGCGTACCCTCTTTATAGCATTACAAGGAGTCCTTCTAAGTACGCGATCCGAAAGCTATGGATTTCCGTCGGCTGTCGGCAGATTATCGCTAAACCTGGCCGACGCCTACAACATCACAAAGAATCAAACGTAAATGTCTTACTCGGTCTGCTATTATAGTCTGTTGACTTGTTCCTACTTCGGTGCGAATCAATCAAAGGTTTTTTCTCAAAAAATGTATACTTATTGACGGCATAAAGCTAAAAGATTTTAGCTTTATGCCGTTATTTTTTTAAATCAATGAAGTAGTTAGGATATTCCAGTTAACTGTAGGCTTAAAAAGCAAATATAATAAAATATATATAAAGACGTGCCAAATTTTTTGTATCGTTATAAGTTCATGACTTGTGAATTTTTAAACTCGTTTTTAGCTGTGGTGTAAAGATGGATTTTTCAAGATACGACAAAATCGCTTTTTACTGTCGATGAACGAATAAACTGTTTATTCATTTGAATGATATAGTTTTTTGACTGTGATATTTCTTTTTTTATTTGACAAATCACATGTTTGGCATTAATATTTTTTTATGGATATCATATACAAATCTCTCCCGTATAAACTATAACTCTGCCAAAATTAATTCTCCTCCGTGAGCGCAAAAGGCTGTAAAAGGGGATACAGAGTTATCTCTTGCCGTATTATTATTCAGATATATCCTTTTTTATGTCTCGCATTCAGTACATTATATGTGTACAGGAGTGTTGTAACGTGTTTTAAATAACGTGTAAACAACAAACTAATTAATAAATAATCTAATTTTACATCTAATGGTACATTAAGAAGTAAAGATGGAAGTCGGTTACGCTAAACCAAAAAGGGTCGGTCGGATCGGGCATTTCAGCCTACCATTTGGACGAAGCGATGAAATGATTTTCTTTGTTTGATATTCTTTGTTTAATAATAGGTACACCGTTTCCTAAAGTTGCGCTAGTCTGATGAGAAGATTGGATTTTCTGAAAATAAATTTAAATATGCTCTAGTTCAGTTTATACCTTTAACTGAATGTCATAAAAATATTAGAAAACTAACCATAAAATAAATCTTTGTTATATCAATAATCAATGCAATTATGACGAGTTGGCGTTCTTAAAAAGTTGAATCGATCAAAAACAATTACATTTACTCACACGGAATTTTCGCAAAATGAATATTTGCTAGGAACCTGTTAATGAAAATCAGTTAAATGCATCGGTAATATGTTTACGAGTAAATAGGGTGACAGGAACACTAATCAACCAGGTCAGCTACGTGCGCCGAAATTTAGCTAAGTCAACCGTGTAATAGATCTCGTGATAACCTATTAATTTCTAAAATGGTTCTCAAGCGTAAATATTATCCTTATATCGTCATGTATTAAGGTAACAGGACGGCGTGTAGATGACTTTTCAGTCAGTCGATCGTGTCTTATTGATCCAAGGATGCAGTTTTAGAGTTCTTAAATCTAATATTCGACTAGAAGTTTACACTTAACGAGGTTACGTTTGTGTTAATTAAATAATAAAGAATTAAACTTGTACACGTTGAAAATGTTTTCCAATTCAAAAACCATCGAATTGGCTTCGGAAACTGGGTGAAATGATATGTTCTTTAATTTTTATTAATAAATATGTAATACATTCGATTACATACAGTAATTACTTGAACCTTTAGAGATAATTTATGTAATATAAGTGTACAGATATGATGGGACAAAGTGATTTTAATATAATTTATCATAATTTACAATGATGAAGTGTCACTGATACATAACAAAACTTCGACAAGTTTCCTCCTGTGATATTTATTATAGGTTCGGATAAAAATCATGTTAGCAAGCCGTTGTAACATGGATCCCTATAAACAGCCAACATGCTCAATTTGAATTTGTATTTAAGTCTTGTAGTCGATGTCATCATCGTCTCGCACTTCCACCGGTTCAGATAGCAATCGAAAGAACCGCGTAAGCTTATAGATTTAGCGGTATGATACTAGGAAGTAAAAAAAAACGAACGTCTCTAACTTCTACAGACGGGCACATCTTATCGACGTCTGACTCGAGTAAAGTCAGCAGCGCTCCCTGTGCCGAGCACATGTGTTACTGTCGCATTGCGGACACAGCCCTCGCCAGGCTCTCCAATTTTACCACATAACCCAGTCAGCCTCTTCAAGCTGGCTGAATTACGATACGACAAGCTGTCTTTTCAGTTTGCAAAGAACTAGTACAGTTCAAAAAAACGTATCAAACTATATAAGGTATTTCTAATTTAAAATATATTAAATTTTTCTCACGCAAAAATGCAAGTATTATTAATAATACATTTATTTGCCACAGGTAGAGTTAAAAGAAAAGTTTACCAAAAGGTTGTAGTGATTTTAGTAAATTCTTTTGCGGAATCTGCCTAAACCTTTGTCAGTTAATGTATTACCACAATTGCCTTACAGATTAGTAACAATAAAAGATATAATAAAAGTAAAACATGACACTTCATATTTTAAATTTTTATTCACGTATTATACTGGGCGATAAAGTGTATTTTCCTGTTTGGTGTTACAGAACTATACACCGACATATCAAACGAAATTCACAGATTCAGATGTGTGTTGAGATTGTATGGTTCCCTTCTTATATGCTACTTTATATGCAATTCATATATAACATATTCCAGAGTGCCTGATAGAAGTCTGGCCTTTGTATAATCTCTATATAAGATTTTGTAATGTGGGCTACATTAAATATGAAATACAAGTTATTAATAATTAAGAAGTTATTAGTAATTAAGAATCTAGTCTGACTATAGTCTAATAGAATCAGATAAGCAATACGCATTATTCACGCGAAGATTGCGTCGGCCTACGTCTTTTATTACAAACATTTTCTTCCGTTTGACGCGCAGCATACATATTACAGGAGGCGGGATAACGAAGTATCGATGTCTGAAAGTATAATAAGCTATTTTCTCCGTCTCGGGGGAGAAGAGTGGCGTTGAATCGTGATCGATCTTCAAATAGAATAACAAGCAATCGGCAGGCCAATGCAGAGTCTATTGGCCTCGATGAGGCGTTACAAAACGAACGGGACGGTAATAAAGGGTCATTATAATCTCGCCCCCGTCCAACCGGACCGCGGTGGAAACATGCCGCGTCACACTTAGGGTTTTATGGATACTTTTTTTTTGCTTCGACAAGACGGGAGTTTTCCGGGAAAGCCGGCCCCGTCTGTAGGCACGCGACTGTTTGCCCGAACTTTTAAATAGGGAAGTTTTGATGGAAATAACCTCGGGCCCCCTTTAAGGGAATATCATCTTCTTGTTGATGGAACCGTTGAACATGACCGTTATGTTAATTCAGGGAAACTTTTATTTTATCCTGTATTTGTATTAAAAATATTCTTTACACGCTTTTCCTTAAACTCGATCAGTGTTTTTTGTTTTTTTAAAACCTTGCCCCTTCTGTAAACGTAATATATCAACGTAAATATGTTTCAAATTTATAGATGAACGCACAGAATTAAAACATTTATACTTAGTTTGAGTAAATTAATTACTGGAAAATTTTAAAATTATTCTTTATTTTAAATGTAATTACATATATCGGTAAAATTGTATTTTTTTCTCCGAAGTACGTACATTTGTAAAGCTTCATGTTTTTCTTTTTGTAAATCACTCAATAAAGTCAATATGTTTAAACGTGGTAAGACCGTATATAGAAAAGCACGAACGGAAAATGTCATTTAGATAAAATCTGAAAAGCAATTTGAAAAAGAAAACATTTCCGAGATTGAGCGGGCGGGGGTCATTTATTCCCATAACTTTCACAAGCAATAGGGCGCGAATGTAGTTCGCAATTTTATTATTATTGTAGCAATATCATAAATTTGGGGGAAAACTAGAAACAAGTAGGGGCCGAATTAGTAGGGGACGATGCGGAAACGCCCCTGCTTTGCTTATATCCGCTTAAACAATATATTGCTTCGAATTGATGACCGCTTGGCTAGGCGGTCGGTTTGTTAGAGATTAGGTTATCGTAATACGATAAAAAATTGATAACCACCGCTACGTAAAGGCAAAGGCGTCCACTGCTGAACATATGTCTTCCCCAAGGACTTCTCAATAAATAATATACGGCTAAATAAAATTATTACTTTTTGTAATTAGTAGAATATAGACATGGTGATTTATTTGCTAAATTTATTTTTATACCGTATTGAAAAAAAATATACAATGAATATACATAGTGCAATAAAGCAATCTCTTTAATGCATGTATATAAAACATTCCACACAAACCATTTTTTATACCCCTATTGGACTTTTATACTTCGTTAGTAATTTTGTATAGAAAAGTGAAATGGACATTTGAAATAAATGTAACAATACCTTCACTTTTTCTTTATTCGATTTTAACGAGTTTCTATATATAGAAAGTTTTTGTTTACCTTAAACGTTGAATAGTATTCGAAGCGCACAAATAGACAAATATAGAAAGAGGCAAATTATGGGCAAAACTTTAAATACTATAAAACCCATGTAGTAGTTTTTTTTAAAACGACATTACGCCGTGGGGAAAGTATCTATATGGCGTGATGTCAAAATTCCGTTCGCAAATTAAACTACTTTTATTAAAATTAAATTTCTCGGAACAAATTGTAAGCCAGGGCCGAAATACTTGTGCAATAACTCTTAGCTTCCAGGCTCGAGTTACCGAAAGTTAGCAGATGGTTCGGAAACGTCTGACGACCGGGAAAGTAATAAGTCGATGCGACGCAATATCAAGAGGTTGGACATCCGGATATATGGAAAGTTATCCGGATTTGTTTCAGATACCGCCGTCGTCTTTCTCAGAAATGAATTTCGCCCGATCAATATTTGATGGTTGGATAGCGTATGTCTAACCGTGGTTACATACTGACGACACATTTTCAAAAAAACATGTTTAAATCTCTGTTTTGTGATAGAGAGATAGACGCGCGGTCGTGCATGATTTTTGGCATAAATGATATGTTAAATTATAGTTCTTAGATGCTTTTCTAAACTCTCTCGGGTTGAATGTTTTCGTTGTGAACCCTACAGTTATGAATGTTACATTACGAATGAGATTTTTACTCATTGAACGGTCAAGGACCTAGTTTTAAATATGTATTATTTTAATGTTTAATGCTTCGGAAAGCGTATATTTTACTGTCTAGGAGATTTTGGGCCTAAGTTTACTTATGCACACCGAATTATTCGGTACTACAAGCAAACTGAATTTATTTTGCTTTTTGAATTGAGTTTTTTTGATTAATTATATCTCATAGAATTATTAAAGAACACAAATTTATAGATTTGATCGTGTTTCATTTGACTACGAGACAGGCTCTATGCCATCAGATAGTTTGTTCAGTGACCATAAATGCAGTATTCCATAAGTAGAGAAGTAAAAAGTAAATCAATAAGCCTGCTATAAAATTTAATTGATTTATTTAATCATATAGATTTTGCGTAAACCCAAAGAAATTACAATCCCAAAGAATTGTAAACAATATATATTATAAATTGATGACAACTAGCTTGCCTTCATTTTTGGATTGTTATTTCGACAAATACATTTTCAATGCTCGCAAATTGACTTCTTCCCCTCTTTGTTATTCATGGTAGGATAAAGAACGAACAACTCTTAATGCACACGATAATGGCAGCCGTCTATTCCGAGAACTTTTGTGGGGAACACACGAACTGTCGTCGGGCGTTATTTATTGCAACTGTCTTCATAAACTTGGCATCCGTAGACGTTTCGCCCCGGACAAATGTTCTCGTAGAAGGATCGCATTTGCGCCAAATGTGTAGTTCCTTGGCGGTTCACAGGATTAATCTTTGTGCATATTGATTTTTGTTTGTCATGGGTATAAAATTTACGCATAATCTGTTCATTCCTCATTGAATTTACTATAATGCTTTTGACTTCTGCTATTCTTCTTCTTCAAATGCCTCTCCACTACTGGAGGTTGGCTGTCAACTCAACGAATCTTTCTCTATTTTCCGCCAAACGAAACAGGTCTTCAACGTTGGCGATGCTTGTCCACTCCCGTACGTTGCACAACCATGATTTTCTCCTCCTTTCAGCACGCCGCATTCCCTGCACTTTGCGCATCTAAATAAGTCGAAGCATTTAAATATCTCGCATGCCTCAAGACATGGCCAAGATATCCTACTTCTGCTATAGTGCTTTTGAATTATTGTTTAAAACATCATTCTATTTGTATACCAGTATGCTTTTCTACAATGTATGCATGGTCACTTTACCTGTCTTCGAATTAGGTTACTATAGCACCGTCACAATGATATTCACAACTGCTGCATTTGCCAAAAGTCAGAACGACCCCTGTTGGCCCCGAAAAAACAACGTCAAAGGGAGATGTTTACCTGCTGAATAACTTACGGCGCTCATCTATGCTAATGGAGCAAGTTTTCGGGCCCCCGATTATTTAACTTGTCCCCGAGCTCCGAAGTACATAATTAACGCGGGATCAGCGACTTAATTATTACAAGCCCCGCGAGAGTCCTCACTGCTGGTACGCCTACGTCAAAATTTGATTATTATTTTTAACCGCTTCGACATTTAGATGAGCTGTGGTTAATATTTGAAACTTACGATCTGTTTGTTTGAATAGTGATATTGATATGTTTTTACGCTCCTCATATGAGCCCCTCGCCCTATCTGGAACAGTGTGAATTATTACGTGAAGATGTACAGATTCGGGAAAAATCAAAAAATATTTATTTAGATAATATTAAACTGTTATCGATAAACAATATTATTAAAACTTAGGGTTAATAACCCTTTCGCTACCAGCGTCACGTATATGTGACGACCTGGTTCTTTGCTGGTCAGAACGACACAATATTAAAATATCATATTAAAAAAATAAAAGGCTGTGGCGGTGGTTTTTTTCCCAAGGAACTGGCAGCGAAATGGTTTACATTTATTAATGATTTTTTGTGAGTGTAAAGTGCTATACTACAGTACATACACTACAGATTAGTCAGTTTTAGAATAATCATCTTATTCTTCAGCTAGTTAGAATTAGATATTGTCGCATAGGTTCGTAGATATAAAAAGACCAATGTACCTCACTTCGGCTCCTAATCCTCCAGTCTACTTTACGAGAACTGTTAGAAAAGACTCTGAATTAGAAACGTGGTATTACTTGTGGAGTCTGAATTAAGGTGATTTAACTTTTCCAGCGGTCTCATAAATTGAACGAGGATTTAAAATGACCACTTACCGTTATTCGTTAGATGAGGTTTTCACGTGACATTAATGAAGCTGGTGTGTAGTGGTATTTCACTAGCTATTTTCTTTATTTGTTACTGCCTTATTGTACAAAGTGTATAAAAAATAATCTTTGCTCTTTTTTTCGTGGAAAATAAGACATTAACATAGTTTAGTAGTGGCTTCTTTAATCTATGGCCACGTGGGACGCGGACTTATCACGTGTACGTTTTTATGTCCAGATATCTCAAAGAAATAAAGATAAACGAAAATACTTCTATATCCGCAAAGAGCTAAAATCACGATGATGATGACTATAAGCATTTTCAACTTTTTCTTTGGAAAATCTGGTGTATTTCAAAACTTTATTGTATAGGATCGCCGTCACAATTCGGGGTAGCGGTGTTTAAACAAAGAACGGAACGAAGCGAGATCGATACGGCCTCGCAGGACGCGCGCCCCTGCCTCGGTATTACATTCCCGGCAAAATCCGACCGGCACGTGGCTCAACTTGTTGCCGCTGCTCCGAGGACTGCAACTGATGGCACTCTGATTCCGTTGACGTCATCTTGACGCCTAATTCGCATTCACATTCAGCATCTGTGGACTTTAATAGCCACCGGCCAAGAAACTCTGACGTTGCGGATTGTTTTTTTTTTGGGATAGTGGCGAGAAGACTCAGTTGTGTATTATAATCAGGAGTAAGCAACATATTGCCTCACAGAAACTGGCTTGATTTTATGTTGCGCCCTTCAATCGAAGTTTGAAGTTGTGATGACGCCCAGTAATGACGTTAGTAACAATGGCCCTTGAAAGCAAATCACAGTAGTGCTCCCATATTGTAACTTGGCAGTAGAATAATTGCCAAGGCAGTGGTGCCAACCCAGGCGGCCTCTTCAAAAGAGTACCACAGAAAATTTCAAATTATAGGCGATAGTAGGTTTTAACGTTTCCTGTAAATTATATTATATAGCTAATCAATCCAGTCCATAGTAGTTATGGTGATGAATATAGATAGTTTGTTTTTAAATTGAAACAAGGCTTCTGACTTAGTCAGATCACCTATCGGTTCATCGCTAAACTAGTTTCATAGACTTTGTCCTTCATTTAACCTTTACAGAGTACTGAAATAAATAAATAGACTAATGTAATATATCACCAATAAATTGCTGATACATTAGTGTTAAATTAATATATCATATATATATATAGTTTTAAAGCGAGTGATGATATACGTAAGTAAAGATCTAATAAATTATGCATTAAAAACCACCCATGCAAACGAAACCGTGAGCAAAATCGAATAAAATAATAATAATACGCTGGAACTTAAAATTATCAAGATTTTTACGAAAATTCGGGAACATGTCCGATAGTTTTTATACATCACTTTCGATTGAGAATTTCACCAAAAGTGTATAATAGAAGTCGAAGTATTCGATTACGATCGATCATGAATCGGCCAATGGTTCAAAAAGTAGAAGGATGTCCGGGTCAATCCTCAAACGATTTTCATAACTCATTTTTATTATAAAAAGTTTATTGAAAGTTTTTCACATTTCATTTTCGGTTTTGCAAATATCTCTTTATAAAAAAATATCTCTAAGTTTAAAAAAAGTAAGCTTTTTGAATATCAAATTCACTGTATAGAATTTTTAAAGTCAGCGTTACAAAGGTTCTTTTAAGAACATACATGTCTCATTAATTCATAACATATTTTTGAAGTTGATAAATAATGTATTTGACATTGACAAGATTAACACGAAATAATTCTAATCCATATCATATAAAAATGTTAGTTTACTGCACTCCCTTAATAAATAAAGCATGCATCAATAACTCTTTTTTCTATGAGCTCATCGTCTGCTTAACACAATGTGTGCTTATAACAAAGTATACTGTGTATTTTCACGTATTAATATTCTGATTAATACACATTATATAATATACAAATTCTACGTGTAGAATTCATATAGAATTTTTAGTTATATCTTTTGCAGGCATGTACAATCTATCTGTGAGATCTAATATACTAGCATTTACAATATAGGATAGTCTCATTTTATGTATAAAAATTTCCCGATCCGATCCACGCAGACTGCGTAAATTGAACCTTAATTAAATATGATAATGTTAAAAAATTACGGTAGCCGGGATTAACATTGACATCAAGACTCTCTCAGCCAGACTTGTGACCACGAAAGCTGTAAGTTCTGGGACGTCGGAGCTTTGAAATTAAACGTTTTAAATTACGTTAAAAACTTTAATTTTATATTGAGTAGTATTTGTGTAAATAGAATCATTAAGAGATAGACTTTTGAATACTTTACAAAATGAAAGAAAACATAAGTGTTACAATGACACAACAGTAAAAGTGAAACAGTATTGTAGTCTATTCTATCTGTACATACTACAACGCCGTTACAAAAGTTCAATAAGCGGATGAATAGAAATTATTAATCTTGGTGGCCCAAATTGGGCGCCACTTTGCCGTCTTAATGAAATTATCGGATTTATAAAACCGTTGAAGGGAATTTATCCTCCTTTTTATTAATTCGTAATTTGTTTTTTTGTGGTTTTGATTAATTTCATATTTCTTTTTATCGTAATCTTTGTCTGCCGCTGTCTGTAGAATATACTTGATTTATTTACTATTACAACTCCTGATAACAGTTGTTCAAAACCACGAAAGTAATTTGTCATAGCGTTGACATGATCTATGAAGTGCAAGCAAGGAAGAGGGTTGCTTTATTGCATTGTCAGAAACAGGAATTGAAATAAAAGTTCACTTAGATCAACGGCGTGTCTGTTGCATCGTCTTATCTTTTTCCATTAAGCCATTAAGGTAGAAAATAAATAGTTTTAATACTTTATTATTTTGAGCATTTTCGTTAATCAGGATTGACAATGACACACACACATATTAGTCATTGTTGTTCTAAGAAGGGTGTGGTTCAGTCGATTAGCTAATCCAAGTGTCTGTGTGAATATCTACGGCGGTTGAAACAATCGACGGCCAGTCGGTCGTCGCTTACGGTATTCCCGCACCGGCCAACCTGGCGCACGTCTCCGGAATTCCCGACCGCTACCGTGGGGGGACGCGGACCCGGGGTTGTTGCCCGGGATCGATCCGCCGCACCACGCTGCGGCCGGAACCGGTGCACGAGGTTACGACACCACATCACTGCAGTCCTGCAGGTACGTCGCCGCCCTGCAGCGCACCGTGTTTTCGGCGGCGGTAACGTCATCGGTCGCATCTGATATAAACCTAACCATGCAACTAGACTAGAACGTACGTATCAATTGCTAGGAGAATCTTGGTGGACTTGGAGAGTCATTGGGTATTAAAGATCTTGCAGCTACTACCGTTAGTGTATTTGTGGGGTAACGAAATCAATCGGAAGTCAATTTTAGCGGTGGTACGAATTGAACGTAGCTCTGGCGGCCGTTAATTGGCTGCGGGTGGCGGCGCCGAGACGGCGGCGGAACCTCCGCAGGGCCCCGTCACCCCCGGCCGCCGCCCGCCCAACCGGCCGAGCAGTTTTTATAAGCAAGAAGCCCGTCGGGACCCGCACGAGTCTAGGTGGATCTTAAATTAGTTCGTCTTCCCCGACCCTATACCCCCACAGTTGCTAGGCGCGACAGTGGATGGCTATAAACAAATATTTACCAAAGATCTTGGTCGTTTTCTTATATTTGTACATTGTATGCATGTACCCTACATTGGACAGTGTAAGACGTTTTTGTTCTGCGGAATTTGACTACATCCTAAGGCTGCATTTTCGAGAGCCATACTGATGGATGTGTTTTGCCCGCACACCGAGAGAAATGTGTAAACGTCGCAGTCGGCATGATTTTTCCATTTGGCAGGCTTATTTTCTTGCGCGGGGTTATCAAGTTAGGGGTAGCGAGGCTGCGCGGCGCGGGGTGTGCCGCAGGGCAGGGGGTGCGCGGCTATCGACCGAGTCTCCCCCCAACCAAGCCAGTTTCCGGGCGAGAGTCGCGCAGTACGCCCGCGCCGCGCCGCGACTCCGTCACTCGTTGAACAGTCCACTCCAAAGTCTTCACCATGCTGATAGGGCTCGTTCGGGACTCGGTGATGCAGTGCTTCTGCCACTCATGCCGCGCCCCCGTACTCCCCGCAGGTTGGGAACGACGCACTGACCGAACTCTATCTCCTCCGAGGATCGACCGGCGACGCCGCAGCCCTCACTATGGAGACGAACTCCCCCTTGGTTATCTGGCTTAACCACGTTCAGACTTGCTATCCTAATTTTATTCGAATTGCACAATCAGAGCTTTCTAACCATCTATCGCTTTCAGCATCGGCGAGATGAAAAATTGAAGGTAACCCTTGCAAACTCTATCCGTAAATCTTTTATCCAATATACCGATGTGTCATTTTTGCCTGTGTCCTTCGTTTAACATTTGACAACTAAAGAAAACCAATTCGTGTAAAA
The DNA here is from genome assembly GCA_018247575.1 of Eurytides lysithous rurik. Classification (NCBI taxonomy): domain Eukaryota; kingdom Metazoa; phylum Arthropoda; class Insecta; order Lepidoptera; family Papilionidae; genus Eurytides; species Eurytides lysithous. The sequence continues at coordinate 12,421 of DWHO01001197.1, forward strand.
ACCCGAATAATGTACAGAATTGAGTTTTTCCCGTCGCGTAGACCGTATGAAATGTAATTTCGTTGCCGAGACGAGTTACGGCGTGGAAAAGCCGGCCGGCCGGTGTTGGGCGGGGGCGGTGGAGGGCGGCGGAGGGCCCCGCCGGCGTTTCGATCGCGCCTACCGGCACGTGATCCATGCTCGGCGGTCTGACACAATTGCTCTTCTTCTCTTTATACGTTACACTCGTACCTTATAATCCTTATTTTTTCCGTCTCTGTATTTGGTAAGATTTTAAGATGTTATACAACTCTTTGGATAATGGATTATTTTCTCTAAAATGCTCCTTAATTCCCTTGGAAGAAAATTTTAATTAAACAGATTTTTCTTTTGTCTTTCTGTTTCCAGTAAGGCGAGGCTCTGTCTGCGCCAGACGCATTGATTTAATATTACTGCATAATGTCATCCATTTTGTACCGAGTGCTCGAAGTACACGCGTCCACCATTTTGCGCACTCAAATGTTAGCCTGCTTCGACTTTTTTTTCTACTCGAATTACGTCACAGATTATACACTTATTTTAAATGCGATTGTAAAATGTAACAACGTATAGGAAAATTAGTAACACTTCAACTGGTTAAAAATATATTGAATGATTGTGTAAAAATTTTTATTTTTTTAAATTTTATAGCAGTTTTTTCACGAAATTTAATAGCTCCGTCGTTGCATTTACTCCTTCACACATCATGCGTAGTTACAATTATCGTAATGGAAATATAACTCCGCGCGTTACAACCCTTGGGGTGCTTTTTACGACCACGAAATTAAATCATCTAATTCTGTCGTTTGCCGTGTATGTCTGCATTAAACAATATTTATTGTTCACAGATTTGTCTGTACGATGGTGCTAAAGCACGTGGGGGAGCATTGATGACATAATTGCTTGGGGTGGAATTACGACGTCACAATTTAATTGACTCAACAAGTTTAGCACCCCTTTTTGGATCATTTTCAAGAGGGATCTCCCGTCGCGATCCGATTGACGACGCTCATTGACGCGTGCTATCTCAATTATTAGCATAACAATCCCTTTATACATTACCTTACGTAACACCTTCGTCGTTGTGGTTTTTCGGACCTAATCATTAGTAATCATTACAGTAACAAATTTACTTTAAAATAGGTTTGATATTTCTATGAGTAACTGTTTATGCACATTTGACCCTCTTTGTTTCCTAAACGTGCCTCTTGCTACGAAGTATTTGGGAAAACAAATTCATAGTTTAATTGTATTTCTTGGAATCTGATGTGGCGAAACACTGTCGCAGTGATGCATTGCGGACTGCGGTGGCGTGTTACGATGTACTTCAGTGACAATATCTGCACGTACGAAGTTTAAATTGAAACAACACGAATATAAAACTGATATTGATATTGGTCTAATGTCATTTATAGAAGTCATCATTTCACGATCCTAACTCCCGGCAGTTTCCAAATGAATAAACGGCGCAAATTTTAATCTACTCTTCGGAACAATGGCGTCAGATATGCAGCCTTTAAATTCGCATGAAATAATGGCCGGGTAAAAGGACTCGCGAACGTCGCCGTATACATTTTAATTAAAATTTCAAACTAGACTTCCATCTCGCTAATGAGGGTGCCTCGTTTAATGTTCATATTCCAGGGCTGTGAAAAGCTACTGTCGATGACAGTTTTTAACGTGTTTTTCATAATGTTTTATTCCTGTGCGGCTTTTAATATTATTACTTCATTTCCTTTACCTTTTGGGAACTACAATTATTAGAAATAAAAAAAAAACTTTCACGTTTTATCGTAACACATTTCAATGCCTGAAGAGTGAATTCAGCAGCCCTGAATAGTGCTCTGTATCTAGAACCTTCTATACGCTGCGGCACTCTCCATTATGTTCGGCGCGGAGGTCACATTTGCGTCGCATTTAAAACTCTTACGCGGTCGCGCTCATATTCCCGGCGGTTGTAAATTCTCTTTCTCGGGCCCTCCCCTCGCGCGTTTTAATACCTGGCTTTAAATATATTATCAGTTTTCATGCAGTATCGTGTGGCGCCGTAGGGTCGCCCCACCCCACGGGCTTTCAACCTTTTTAAATATTTACAATCGATTTTCTCCAACCTGTGTTTGTCTTGTTACCATTTCAAATACACGCACTTGCTCGCGACCGTCGATTATGTTTCTTTAAGGACTTCAACTTATTCTCCCCTTCGTCCCTAAGGTCTTCTGACTTGACACGTTTTATATAAACATTGCCTCCACGACTTCGTCTCGTCGACTTCCCATTACTTCGAAGATTTTAATAATACAAAAACGTTTTAAAATAAAAACTTTAAGCATTAACATTGATTGACATCTACCACGAAATCCGTCAAGAGGTCCCCTTTTCCCTTTAGTGATGCATTAATTTTGATAAAAAAATAAATATATTTCTTAAAAATTAACATCAAACTCTTCCGGCACTAACATCAAACAATGCGACACATGGGCCGTTTTCTATTTAATTCGGCAAGTTGCTTCCTATTTTGTTGTATTTTACAAGACTCGGAAGTAGGTTATACAACCCTTAACATATTAGGGTTCCCTCAATCTATAGCTTACTCAACAGTAATTGATTGTAAATTTTTATTATACAATTTAATATGGCATTACATTTGTATCTATAATATTGTAATCTGCGATGTTTTTAAATAGTATAAGGATAGCCCAATGCATTATAATTATCTGTACCAATCACAACTTTTACGGGTAAATGAAATTATGCTTCAGCTAAGATAGTCATGCCGACCGAAGACTGAAAAAATAACGATTACACAGTATTTCGTTGTTTAATCATTCAAATGTTGCGTTTTACTACCGAATGTTAATAAAACCGGGTCGTTATTCAGCCAGCCGGGCTAATCAAGGGTTCGCTTTTCGAATTAAAGTGTCTCGCGGTTGCCGGTGAGGGATTATCCTCGGAGGGAGCGCGCCATTCCACCTAGGCATTCCCCTCACGTGCGGCCCTCCCGTCTCGGGCTGTCGTGCCGGCGCCTTATTGCCACCCGGACTACTGCCTACGACGTCGCTTACGTGATCCGTGTTACCAACCGCGGGCCCTGTCCCCCGAAATTACTTCGCACTCCTGATGTTATAGAAAAGTTCGGGAAGCACGATGTCGTATTCGAACTTTTTCATAACTGACTTACTATAGCCACTCAGATGCTTGTGATGGAATTCTCTGCGGTTTTTTCTAGCTGTAACGTGGTAGATTATTATGTCAGGTTATTTATCAACGAGTTTTTCGAAGAACGATAAAAGTCGATTTTGCGTTTTTTTTTCTTTATGGGAGTTTTTAGATTAAAACAAAGTTCTTTGCGTGCTTTGAACTCGATACACATATTTAGTTAACATTGAAAAGTTTAACGCCTTTGTTGTAAGATTATAAAAGAAATCGGTTTGTATACGTTAAATTATTTAACTGAAAAGTAAAATGTGGTAAATTACTTTTTCATTCTCCATTCAAAGCGAAATCATTTTGAAGTTAATTCGCTTTTATACATAATAGTCCCTATTTACTATCATTAGTATACTATTATTTATTGTATTTAAAACTGCCTCCGTGGCCTAGTGCTGTAGGCCCGCGCATTACAAAACGGAGGTCGTGGATTCGAATCCCGCGGAGGGCAATGACTTTGTGTTGTTGCTTCTTAGTTGGCATTACGGGCTGATCACCCGATTGCCTGAAAAGTCTATTAGTATCCATGCGTCGGATGGGCATGTAAAAAGTCGGTTCCGGCTTCTTGTCGACGCCCTCTAGCGGTGGCTTGGAG
>DWHO01001198.1:0-16237 GCA_018247575.1 Eurytides lysithous rurik
GCAAGTAGTGGGCAGCGGTGCGGTGCCACTTGGGTGAGCGCTAGACAAAGCAGAGTCCCCAAGCGGGACGGCACCCGTCTTTTCTCTGGTTTTTGCTAAACGGTAGAGGTCTTTTTGCACATGTGGTGTTTGCACATGTCTCCAGCGATCGATACAGTTCGTCTTGAATCTTAACCCTTGCCAACACAACTACCTTCTTAGCATCCTTCTTACATTTAGTGTACCATATCTTCTTTTCCTCTTCGGCAGTTGTATTCCCTTCGTCAATCTTTTCTTTAAAAAACCTTCTGTACTTCTTCATGCCACGACCAGGTATCCTTGTCTATCCATCCTTTTCCTTTCGTTTCGCTAGGACATCCTTTGCTATACTCCTTATACATGTTGTCATTTCCTTCCAACACACATCTAGTGTTTTGTTTTCCATATCCTTCAGTTCATGCATTTTCTCAATCAATCTCTTTGCAAATTGTTTTACACACTCATTTTTCTCCAACATGCTTTGACTTATTTTTAGCTAGCTGGATCCTTATTTTTAAATCTAATATCAGTAGTCTATGCTGAGAAACCACGGCCTCTTCGGGTATAACTTTGCAGCCTTTTGCTATTTTAATGCAATTTCTTCTTATAAGGAAATAATCGATTTGGGTTGTGTGGTTGCCACTATGATATTGAATGATCATCTTTTTTTTTTGGAAAAATTTTAGCTAAGTCAAAGGCGTTGGCTGTTTGTAGAAGACTCTCTCCTTCTCTATTTCTATTATTTATTTAAGACACGCCTACCAGCATTCTAAACGGAAACTAAGTATTAAAAACAATTCTATATATTTACAAAATTTCAGGGTTTAAAGTGGATGTGAGGGTAGCAAAGAGTCTTACATATTCAACAATGAAGCTATTTATATTAAATTAAAGTATTGTGCGAGTGCGGCGCGCGAGTAATGTGCATGCATTTAAATTACACTCAAATGCGGCATATGCGGCACAGGACGGGTGCCCGTGCTCCTCGGATTAGCTATTACATCGTCAAAATGAGCATTGACACTCGTTTTATAAGTACAGAATTACTTTTCACACGATTTTCACTACTTCGTTCTTTTTATGTTCTACGTAGTTAAAGAAATCGATTGCGTTTTTACTTCGTTTGATAAATTTTGCTCTCAATGTTTTAAGTGTGCATATGGTAGGAGTCATACACAGATGTGTCTTGTTGTTCTATCCCCACTGTCGGCTATTATATCGCCAAACACTTTCATTGTGTTTGGCACGTTCATTGTGTTCCGAGTCGAAAAGTACCGCTTTCCTATTGGTCAAAGAAAAATAACTTCCGCCTTATATTTCTAGGTGACGAGCGCAATTCATTAAGTTTTGAACTGTTCATCTAATTCTATAAACTATTTGGCACTTTTCTTTTATGAATGCCGCAAACCATCGGGCATCCAATTTGTTTATTTACTTTTTTACTTATTAAAGGACGGTTTTTACTTTTGGCCATCATCCGCGGATGTAAGGAATGCAGTGGGTTCGTAAAGGTTACTAACCCAACTGCACGTAAGTTCGTAATATCACGGTTTGGCTATCATTCATAGAGTCACTTGCGAAAATATTGCATATGCGCAAATTGACGAACAACGAATTCCGTTTGGTGTTTCGACGAACTTGATATATAAAAAAGGATAATACAACCGCATAATACATATTCGAATCTCCGGTCGCAGTTGTAGAATGTTCAACGCATTCGTTAGTTTTTTTTTTAAAAGCGCCCAACGAAAGCAACATCGCGCCGAATCGGATCGTGTCTTAATTAAGAAACTGGCCGAATGTTTAATTAAAAACTTTCCGCACGCGAGTAATTCCTTATTTCATGTATATGAGATTGAGGCGGCGTCGACGCCCGCCTTTCCGCGAGGCCGCCGTCCCGACAAGGGTTTTTAATTGAACGCGCACCCCATTGTGCCCGTTAAAGCGATTCGGAGTTAATCACCCGGCTTTTTCGTTCGTCCGTTGGGTAATGGAAGAAAGTAATTATCAATTAACCGCCCGATAATGGATTGCGGCCGCCTATCCCGCGGCTTATCTCGGCGTGTCCGGTGCCGTGCGATTTTATCGTACACGATGATTAATTTCAAGTTCGTCATCGATCATGTAATCGATCGGCCGCAGTCAGTTTTCCGCCGATTGCCCGTGCGTCGACTGCGCCCTGTCACAAATATTACACGACCGTGAAGCAACCGAAGAATTTTTTTGTCAATCAACTGTTAACAAGCAACAATAAAAGTTTGTCCCCAAAAAATTACCAAGTAATATATTCACCGGATTGCGCCAGCAAAAAAAAGGTTATGAGTTTGCCCTGTATCTGTATGTGTATATTATACGTTTGTAAATAAATTTTACGATGTTAGATTTGTAAGTGCAATTAAAAAATTTTTCTACGTGTTTTTGTAAAAGACGCTGCCCTTATTTTAATGTGGGGATCGAACTCACGACCTGCGACGCCAAAGTCAATAACTTAGAAAATGCGCCAAACTACTAGGTTAGACTTTTATAGTCGTTTTTTATGAATATATAAAACCAGTTTTATTAGCTGACAAATTTCGAACGGCGGAATAAAATCAAAACTTACGAATTAAAAAAAAAATGAATTTTGTTTACTACTTCATTTTAGATTTAAGGATAAAAATGTCTAAAGCACGTTTTGTGTTAGGAATAATAAACTGATACAATGCCAAGTTCAACGAAACAGTTCCCTGACATGACCATTTCATATACGTAATTTAGAAAATCGAACTTATCTATTTCAACGCACAAAATCTTAAGTTTGGCGACTAGCTAAACCACTCATTATTACATATATAATAATTCAATACACCTTAAATTGTATCCATATAATAAATAAAAAAAAATCGCTTAAACTTATCGATGCACACGGAATACAGTTTGAAAAAATCCGAATGAAGTCACGCGGATATTAAGTGCGTCCTTTCCCGCGCTGCAACAAACATGATAAGCTCGCCAATTCGTTCGCGTATGGTGTCGTTATGGCCATTTACGCAAAAACAGAAAGTGTATCAAGAGATTGTCGTAAATTTCGATCGGATTGGGTTTTTTTCACCTCCGCCTGTGGGACGCAGGGTGTGACCGGCGCGGTGATTGCGAAACAAGGCGCGACTCGCACCGTTGACGCGATATTGTGGCGTGAATTAGCATTGTAAATGCAATCACAGGTGTCAGGCCGATACTGGCGCGTCCAATTTATGCGTCTTCCGCTCCAAACACCATGAATATAACAATTTATCGTCTATAAATAGCGATTAGCGTCCCACTCTCGTTGCCCTAATGAGGTGGATGGCCATTTCTTTTGAACGACTTAAAGTGAACTTATCTAAAGACTTCATTTGATTCACATGTAAGTTTTAATTTGATTTTCATTCCGTATTCCCAATTTAAAATCTTGTAGATTTTTTTATATAGCTCTAGTATTCGATTATATTAAAATTTACCATTATCTTGAATAATTTTTGGCAGTGCAATATATCATTTTTGTACGGATTTAGGCAAACGAGCAAGAAGCTCACTAGATATATGTCATGAAGCTATTCGCCATCTTAATCGTAATCAAATAATTAATAAATTTAAAAATTAATACAGCAGATGTAGCCTGTTTGGTAACTTTCAATTCATCAGTTTACAACCACAGAGGTCGCTTCTTTCTTATTTTTATATATGCTTCTGCTTTTAGAGCTACGTTTTCTCTCTAAACCTATTCAACGACTTTTTTCTATTTGAACATCCACTTATGTAGTTTAGTTGGTAAACGCCCATTAAAAAGCCTTTACTAGGCGCACAAGTATGCGTTTTTAACTTTAAATTATCTGTAAAAGCCTTCGCATTAGTATTGATTATATATTTATCGTTGAACAGCTTGAACGGGTGCCTCTAATTGCCTTAATTAGTTATCGCAAGCCTTATGGTGCGGCATTCGTAGCTAATGAATAGAACGCTCGACGGGTTTCACGTCAATGAGAAATTATCAACGGCCGGTGACGGTGGAACCGGACTCGGTTATTGTATGTCATCAAGTAAAAACAAGCATTAATCGGATTTGGCTTGACGGAAACCAATTAGAGGCTTAATTGCCGGTAGAACAACGGGTACACGGGCACTTTCGCTCTCCGTTCCGAGAAATAAATGATACGCAATCTTATTTTTATACGAAGTAAAGGGCAACTCGTACTTCACTCTTGTAAAAGCCAGGGGGGGTTTAATGGTAATGTGATATTATTGAAAGCAACCTTTTGTACTATTCAATATAACGACAGTAAAGTTATGAAGACTTATTGCTCTCAAACTACTTTCAAATATTAAGAATTTTACTATATACTTCATTTTCTTATACAAAGTTGTCATAGTCACAGCGAACGGAACGTATGTCTAACTAATACAATAGGAATAGGTTTTGTTTAGAGAATTGTTAATATAATCCGCAGTACTTGTAAAATACGATTTGAATATCACCAGTAACAATCTTAACATTTTCGACTTAACGTTGTTATATAATTTATAAATTCCTTTTAATTTTTGAATAAGAGAACATTACATCATGCTTTCTTCACCAATGGCATGACATTTAGAAACACATTCCAAAACCTTCAATATTACATATATTATATACCATCAGAAAAGTAAACATAATATTAATAGGTCAAAAACGTCCACGCAGACAATTAATTTAATTGTTTACAACACAAAAGCAATGCCGGAATACAGTAATTGGTAATTATTAATAATTGCTATGCGATGTGACATTAAATGCCACTCGAAAATAAGCTTGTCCTAATATGGCGATACGTTTTATGAAAATAAATTGGGCTTACTGTGGCATTGATTAAACGCAAATGTCGTTTCTTTAAACAGACGAGTATCACACAGTTGATTAAAATAGTTAATCTTTTCCCATTATACCTACAACATTGTAACACTAAATGTAAATTGACTTCGAAGGATTTGAGTTTAAAGAAGGCGTGTTAACAATTTACATATTGAATATTATGGAAAAGCACACGAAAAGGAAAACATACCTAAATTATTATTAATGAATAAAATTATTGTCACAGTGCAATCGAGTACTGCTTGCGGTAAAAAATATTGTTAAATGTTTTTTCTTAAAATATTTTAAATCGATAAAGGTTACTCGTTGATTACATGAAACACAGGTATTTTTAAAATAGCACACGCTTATTTTAATGTATTATTGCAATTCTTAAGAAAAAAAAATGTAACCATAAAATTTAATTTCTTGACATGGATAAAATAATGATTGATGTTTATTTTTTTAACAGAAAAAAAAACAATGCTTATTTTAGTTACAAGAATTATTATAGAACTAAAACTAAAAAAAGGTGAGATTTAACTGTTTCCGAATTCAATCAATGAAATAAATCGTACGTCCGAACGACATAAGTTACTTTATGAGATATCGTTTCAGTCGCTGCAAAAATTCAATTTGGACTTGTATTAACATTGGAAAAGACTGCAATTTACATAATATTAGGCAATATGTTTTAGTAACGCGAGAAAATGTGCTTTATTGCGCGCACATATATAAATGTGTTGTATTAATAATTCTGTTATAATAATTTCTTTTAAACTGTAAAGCATTTGAAAAAAGTTGATATTCATACACATTTGTAATACTAGCGTTGTTATCTTGATATTAAACAAAATTATTTCGTCATTCAATTCATTCAATCATCATACATTTTATGTCGTCAATATAATTCAATGAGTTTTAAAGTGCGTTGGGTTAAAACCGCCTCACCGTCTGATTACAACGGAGCATTTAATAATACGCGAATGATCGGAGATAGGATCAAAATGGGAACGCAAAGTCGCGAGGCAATAAAGGTAATGCAAGCAAGGTATTTGGCAATATCCTCCCAGAGTGGCCCTCCCGAATATCTCGAGATTGTATTCCCCCCTATAAAAATTGTTCCGGAATAGAGATACTACCCAGATAAATATTCAATTCCACTACGGACAAAGATTTGATACCTTCTGTACGTACCCCGCTTTATTGGATGATAGCCTTTGGAATTGTGTGGATAATCGTATTCATAGTTTCGCGAGTTGGGTTGTCTATTTTTTTGTCAAATTCAGACTTCCTTTTTGCGAGAAGTCTATAGCGGCAATATCATCTTGTGATTTTTATTAACTTAGATTTATAGAACGATCATAAGATTATATTATATAACATAACTATTAGGAAACTACAGATTCAAATAAATAAAAAGAAATATTCGGCTGCTTTTGAACGTGGGCTTTTAATTTCTTTCACGATCAAATGAATAGAATAAAGCTGTGTAGTTTCTTAAGGAGCACTATTTAGAGTGCAGACAATAACGGCGTATCCACCGCTTCGACCCTCCCGAGAGCCAAGGAGAGGACGACATGTAGATGAAAAGGGCAGCTGAATCTAATACAATCGAGAAAAGCGATATTCGCTATCCCATCAGGGTTGTGCATGCCTTTCAATCAAAATTAGTTCATAAAAATGGAATAAAATACCTTTACTTTAACAATATGCTTTCGTAAAATAATTAAAGTGACATAAATGAAACAAAGATAGCGAATAGCTATATATTAAAAAAAATATGATGCCAACATTTAAAATAATTAATTACCGATAAAGCTTATATCAATGCCCCATCCTGTATCGTGCTATAACTATTCGTAAGTAGTTAAAAAGGGAATGTAAAGTTTTATTGCGTTCTGCGATACGTCGCTCACAAAGTATCCCATTGTTAGCAACCCTAGCTCGGGGGGAGAGAGCGGGATTGAGGCGGCCGGGTATTGAATGAGATTGCTTCTTACTTCGGCAAATGGATCACGTAGTGGATGGGATGTCACAGTGTTTTAAGATACCAATTCGACCGATCCCAAGCTGACACAAGTTCCGATTTGTTATTATCACACAAAATAGTTGAACATTAACAATGCATTTATTTTTGTATCGTTATAAGGGTTTATTTAAAGAAATATATAAAAAAATGTTATATGAGTTTTCATTAATCATAATCATAAAATTATACGCTTGGCTGGTTACACATTTACGGCCCTTTTAATTTTTTGTGGATTTAAAACTCAAAGCAATATCACAAAAAACTGTCTAATTTCATATATTACCAAATAATCTGAGTGAAATACGTTTACGCTCGGTAATTGGGAAATTCTCGGGTTCTGGGCTGAGGTGCCGCTAAACACGCTTCGTCGGTGGGCGGGCGTTGAAAACAATTTCACGCCAAATCTTGGCTTGTGTTTTTCTATTTCCTCTTTTATTTATCTTTTGCCTCTTTTCCATTTCACAAGAATCAATTTCACGGGTGAGTGTCGCGATGATCTCGGTAAAAAGGCGGGGGTTTGGGCGCTGCATGTGTGACTGCAGTCCGGCTGGAAGGACCATTCTTGTTACCACCCCGACGGAGAGCCGCGTCTCGATAATAAGCTTTCTACTCGCTGCTCCTCATGATTGGATGGGCCATGCGTGTGTTATCTGCCTTGGCGAATATCCATCCGAGCCAATCGTCTTTATGAGACGACACGCGACTCATTCAAAATGTTTTGACAAAATTAACATTGATTCTAAGCGCACTCTCTTAAAGTATTTACTTTGTAGTCGGAACTTCAAAACTAATTTTATAATCTGTTTTTAGAATTCATAACATTTATATTTGGCCTGAGCAAAACTTTGTTGAAAAATAAATAATATAAGTAAGAAAAGATAAAAGGAAAAAAAAATATTTGTATATCAATATGAAAATCTATCTTCGTACGAAAATCTATAATTCTTACAGAACAGAGTGAAGTAAATGCTTTATCACAGTGATTGTTTGACCAATCATCATGAAGATAATAGGAAAAATACGAAACTCCCAAGACGTTTACAAAAGCGTAGCTTTATATGAAGAATAAAGCCGTCATTTCTCTTTCGCTTATCAATTACTATATACGACAGCTTGAAAGTATGTTGTGTAATGAAACTGCTGTATCGTAGAGTTAAGTGCTGAATAACAGTGATTGTGTTGGCGCGTTCCCAGGGGGCGTTACGTATTTGCTGATGCGTTATGGAAACACGACCTTTCATGTGCGAAATAATTGCTATACGGCTCACATTTCGAAATAAAATAAGCTTTTATGTTGAAAAACAACATATAATGTAGTCTTAAATCTATCGATGAATAAAGATTTTGATTTTTCAGTGCTTAGAGAGCAGGGGATATATATTTTCTGCAATCCTTGTTACTTAAGGCATCGTTTTACTTGGCAGAATAAAAAAAAAATGGTGCTATATTAATTATGTTTTATACTCTACGAATATTTTAATAAGTTTGCCTGTGGTTATTTTAATAAGCAGAAATGGCTTTATTATTCTTTTAGAAGCTACAAGTTACCCCACGTTGCCTGATCAAATATTGTAACATTTATCTACTTGTACTTTGGTGACAATGTAATAACATTGAACTTTGAAACGGGTCTGGTGGTAAAGTTGGAAGGTGGTCATTAGAAGTTAATTACTAAACAAGCTCCTTTTTGGAAGAAACATTATATTTGTAGTTATACAAATACAATATTCTACTAGTTCGCAAATGAAAAACAGTTTTATAGTAAGATTCATTTTGTTTATAAAATTTTTGGCATAAAAATTATACGTCTTGTTTTTACTATTTTATAATATGCGCTATCTGTAATCGATATTAAAATATATCAAACCGACTGTGCATAGGCAAAGCGTTGGGCCCAGGCGGCGGGCCGGCTCGGAATTGATAATTTTACGGGCGGTTTATTCCCGGATACGGAACCTCTTTGGTCAGGATTGCGTCCCGAAACCTTGAGCTATGATGTTTTATAAAAAGATATTGAATTCACCTAATTAGATTGGCATATCGACGTCAGAATAAGAGCTCTCTACTAATATTCTAACACGGAAGTTAAATATTCAGCCACTCAGACTGTGAGCTGCGGAGCCGTCACGGTTATTAATAAAACTGCGATCAATACTACCCTAAGCACTCACGTGTAACAGACGTTCCAATAACATGCCACTCGTGTTTGTAAATTGATATCGTTCCATAAGCAACGGCGTGTGTATCCAAGGCGGCGCATAAAATTTACATTGTATGTAAGTGTCTTAAGCGAGAGCTTCCCACTTAAAAGCTCTACAAATGCACTGAAAGCTCTTTCGCGCACTAATCCCAAACCTTTTAGCTGCAATCAAAAGCCCCGAGCGCTCGGCGCCGCGCGGCCCGACGCGATGCTTGCGGAGGCTCCTAGGAATTTAATTTACATTTTTAATTAAGTTAAATTTTGTTCGGGAAGCTTTCACGGAATAGGAGTTTTCTTGATTAGAGTTCAGCTCCGGCTGAAGTTTGAGATTGATTAGTGGAGCTTTAATTGCTCTCCGCCAGTGAATAATGAATTCGATCAGTGAGGAGTCAGAAGGGACTGTCTAACAGATTACTTTGACGTTAATGGATCAAATTGTTTGCTTTACCCAATTGATTATAACGATAGGAAACGTAACGGGATTGTTTTAAGCTCTTGATGTTGACAAATATAACATTACCATAATATTTATTCGACGTGCTAGTCGTGTCCATGTTTCGCCTTACGTGATTCCTTTACGCCGCCACTTGGTACGTAATTAATGGCTGGTGTGACTTTAAACGTAATGCTGCTTAATTGATCGAGATGATAACGCAATCATAAAGGAGATATAAATTATTATTATTCGTCTTTATATCCGTACTTGTAGTACATATTTTGTAGTGACTTTTACATTCCTTCTTAAGTTAATTTACTAAGATTTGTGTTGAATTATAGAAGCTATAACTACCTTAAGTAACTGAATCTTTATTCTGTTATAAATACGGTAACACGGTATCCGATAGAATAAATATACATTTAGAAAAAAAAACAAGTTACAAGAAGAAGTTCCTCTTCAGTGCACAATAGCAAGATTACTTCCTGACTTTATTGTTTTTTTTTCATGTCACGTGGTGGTTTGATAGTCTAAAATTATCTTGTACGTTGTGGTAGAAACAAATGTTACAAGCTATGTAACAATAATAAATTAATAGAGCGATACGAAATAAAAAAAAGGAATAATGTTAGGTGACGCACTGTAACTGCGCTGCAATTTTTTGTCCCAGGCACGTTGTGAAAGGGGTAAAAACTGAAAGTGCTCGTGTGAATCGGAGCTACACAAAAGGGTCGCGCTGCGAGTGACGTAGAGGCAAATAAATACGAGTCTTCCGTAGCACTCAGCGAGAACAAGTCGAGAGCCGGTGACGTACGATTTGACATAGAATATTTTATTCGGGCGTCCTGCCATCCATTCCACTTATCCGGACTATGTTGAATTTTTGACACGCCCTAGCGGCACTGACCTTTTTGCGGTCGCTTTAATGCGACTCTAAATTCGCATTACACGTCTTGGAGCAAAGAACTCAATAGGTTACACTGGGATTTCATCTTAAAATTATTAGGCCAGCCCCTAATAAATATCTGATGAGGCGAAGAAAAGAGACTGTCGCGTTAATCGTGTACTTTGCGAATGCGTAATCCTTTAAATTGACTTGGAATCATATATGGGAACGTTGGGAAAATATTCGTATTTATGTTGTGCTTACACCGTTCGGTTACAAATTTTATACCGTACGCAAGGTTTCAAAACTTTTAAAGTAAAATTTTTCTTTTAATTTTTTTGTAATGTTTGCTTTAAATTATCGTTGTATATGACATAAAGTATTGGAGCCGATTTCCGTATTAATAAACTACAATAATAAAATTATAATTAATAATAAAATTATTGTAGTTTATTAATACGGAAGTACGTGTGTACGACTGATGACATGCGACACGATTGCCCAAAACATCACAGTTTAACCTGATATTACATGATACAAACTGCCTAATTAAGCGCTTCGCCTGCCACCCAAAGACATAGGATGATCTATTTGCTCAGTAATTAGGCAACGTCCTGTTTGGTAGAATAACTGTTGTGGGGGAACTTACAAATGAGTCCCAACACTTGAATCTTTATTTTTCCGTAAACTCCCGTAAAAAACACAACTAATTAAAGCACGATCTCTCTTTAAAAAGTTGGTAAAATTGCGCCCGAATATATTAAACGTAAGTTAGTACACGTAATCGTTAAACCGTGTAGCGTATATTAAAATATCGGAATCGGCGTCGCGCGTCGCAGCTGCGGCTCGCCCGCCAATCCGACCGAATCCGGCGCACGCCAATCCATATTAGATTCGCCCGTTCTCATATCCATTCTGAGATGTTCATATTTTATTGGGGGCCAATAAAACGGATTCATGAATATGAGAAATGCATAACGAATACCGTATTTATGGTTTGAGGCGCGCTCGGAATGTCGCGTGTAATTTGATAGCCGCCTTTGTAACAGGTGCTGATGGGGATTTCGATGCGGTTGTAAAATCTTTCCGCCCTATCGGGTGTTCCTCACCTCATGGGCAATAAAATAGTATTTTGATTATTTTAATGTTTTAATGGCGCACTTTTCGATAAATCGTTTTATTAAGTGGTCTTGATAATTTTATATATATTATGGTACATAAATAGAATGTATATTTTTTTGCGATGTGTTTTTCCGCCTCATTTCTGTATTGATGTTATTGTATGTTTTGTATTGGGCTTTCAATGCAAAATATTTGAAAAAAAAAGACCTTGGTAAAATTATAATTTTGGTAGAATTAAATTGGATTATATAACCATTGTGAAAGGATACCTTGTTAACGATATGACTAGTTTTGATATATTCCGTTTTAATTATCGTCAAACAGTTGTGAAATGTTTTTTTTTAGTTTGTATGGAGCTAATGGCTAATCATCTCAATCGTTTTGAAAATGTTTTATTTCACATGAGGAATATTACGAGGGTTAGATAATTATTGAGTTTGTCAGTTCTTTGCTGCGTAATATATAAACTTTGACGACGTAGTACTAAGGAATAAGGTGAACTTGACAATGAGATTGTTGGTGCATACTTTCTTATATCGAAAAAGTGTAACATTTTCATTTTTATTACATTTTTTTTGAGTTTTCAGGATTATTTTTCTTGGAATATTTAACCTAAAAGTTGGTTTATACCGGAGTTATGTACATAGTTATATTTCGATATAAATATATTAGATATCTTTACTCAATAAACAAGAACATTATTGATCAAATTGTTTTGTTTATCACTATATGTAGGAATCGGATTTTCGGAAAACTTTTCAGTTAGGGTAGTATATAGAAAATGAGCTCTATTAAAGCATTTTAGCGTCTATTTTACATGAATGGTGGGATCAGTGTTACTGTTTGTTGTTTCTGTCGGCAGTTTGTCGCCGTAATAAGGCCTTGGGTGTAGTGGACGTGAGGAGAGGATATCGTTTATTCTAATGAGGTTTCTCTTGGACGCGTGCTTCTCGAGACGACCTTTAGCGATATACTGTTTCGAATTGCAGATTTATGTTGTACATCTACGATCCATTTGCATCGACTATTTGGAGTTCTAGTAACGCGCAAGATGATCTAACAGTTGACTGCAAATTTTTATATTACCGTATAAAAATAAATCTGATTGTATTACCGTATAAAAATAAATAAGAGGAGCTTCAGACGCTACAGTTTTGCGCATTCCAAATTATAGGGTCACGACGTTTTAGTCAAGTACCAACGTAATCATTTATTAATATTTGTACGTTTACAATAGCTATCATGTAATTTAATTACATGATTTTTTAATTTACCGTCAATAAAGTGGTCTAAGTTACTTTCGTTCAAAACTATATGATTACCGAAAATCTGTTGATTGGTTAGGCCGTTATCGTGTTATAGATAGATAACAAACAATAAACACTTTTGTGTTTGTAATACTAATAAGAACTATATAGAATAATAAGCTCATGATATATTAATCATAACTTTTAAAAGAAAAAAAGGAGGAACTTGACAACACATGTGTTTACCACTAACGCGCCGCCATGAGGTTGATAATGTCAGCTTCTTTTATCCTCGTTATAATTTAAAAATAAGATACTTCATTAAAAACAGATGTTTTTTTTCTGGTGAGAAAACAAACCACAGGACTTATTTTTTTATTTATTAGAAATTAGTTTCGTCCACGAGGGTGCCTCTTATTAGATATTCTTATGGTATTTGATAAGAACCACTGCGGGGATGCGCCCCCGGACTGCTCGAGCTGCTACTGTCACATTCACCTTCTTCCGTGGCAGTAGTATCCCCTTCCCTTTTTCCATGTCCTGTTCCTAACTGGGTGTAGTGAAGTACCAGCGTCGCAATTTGCCAGCCGGCCTTCCCCGTGAAAGCAGCAAACTGTCGTTAAAATCGTTGATACTTCACAATCTCTCATCAAGTGGCCAAAAAAGTTGCAAAGGCTATGCAACGGCCTCACCCTGGTACCCACGTCGGCTCGTTGGTAAAAACTTGGTGAGGGGGGGACACAGTCCCTGCAAACACATACTGAGACAGTAACATCCAATCTCCAAATAGAAGGAAAACTAATAAGAAACCCGGAATGGTCCTTCCGCTTAGGTTTAAGCTAGGTACCTGCGCCCAAACCGGCACCACACGTATTGACTTGTCATTCCTGTGGGTCCTGCCGGGGAGGAGGAGAGGGTGGCATGGGTTCTGGGCAATCCCACGCTGCCATAAAGTCGTCTGTCCCAGGCGAAATAGCATCCGTGGAGAGGACACTTCACCCACCTGTTACGCAGGTGGAAAACAACACGGGGAGTGACAGTTACCGGTTGTAAGTTCGCACATATAGGCGTAGGTGCGGACGCCAGGGGTCACCCTCGACAGTAGGAGGATCCATCGTAGATCCACTGATCAGTTACCGCCTGCTTTAAGTTGGGCAGCCCCCGACCAATTAGGTACTGATCCGCCTCAGCGTCAACTTGTTTCGTCTGGGTGAACGGAACACAGGCTTCCCGGCTAGACGTTGGCGCTGTCACAGAACCACCTGCTCTAACAAAACGAAAATGCTCCTTCAACACCAAAGCTACAAACATGCGCTTCGCGACATGGAATATCCGTACGATGAGGACGTGCTTCCCAAACACCTGTGGAAGTTCTGATTGTGCACAAGACCTGCGCAAATCAACTGCTATTGACGTTGAGCTCAAAAGATTGAGAATCGATATTGCAGCCCTCCAAGAGACCAGGCTAGAAGATGAAGGGTCTATTCGCGAAGCAAATTACACTTTTTTCTGGAAGGGCAAGAGCTCCTCAGAGATTCGAGAACACGGCGTAGGATTTGCTGTCCACAACCACCTACTACATGCGATAGAGACACCCGTGGGTGTGTCTGAGCGCATTATGGTCTTGCGTCTGAATACTAGAAGCGGCTTTGTCACCCTTATTTCCGCTTACGCACCGACGCTTACTTCAAAACCAGAGACCAAGGACCATTTCTACGACCGGCTCGAAGAAACTGTGCGTGGGGTCCACCCGAGCGATCGACTGCACATTTTGGGTGACTTTAATGCCCGCGTTGGTCAAAATACGTCTGCCTGGCCTGAATGCCTCGGTGCACACTGTATCGGCAAGCAAAACGAAAACGGACAACGATTGTTGGAGTTTTGCTCTAAACACCAACTTTGTGTCACCAACACTTATTTCAAAGGCAAAATGATGCGGAAAGTCTCTTGGATGCACCCCCGATCCAAGCACTGGCACCAGCTGGATCTTGTCCTCACTAGAAGGAAGGACCTGCGTGAAATTCTTCACACACGGGCATTTCACAGTGCCGATTGCGACACTGACCACAGCCTTGTTGCGACCAAAGTCCGACTTATCCCTAAAAGGGTTCACTCGTCCAAGCCTCTGGGTAAAAAAAAGGTTAATATTTTTGAAACCCGGAACTCGAAGGCAGTGGAGTCCTTTGAGGCTATGGTCCGCGCAGAAGTTGCGACATGGTCTCAGTCGGCATCGCCACAGGAAGAGTGGGAAAAAGTGAAATTTCTCCTCACCAACACCGCAGGTAAAATTTTCGGGTACCAGAAAGGGAAAACTCAGGACTGGTTTCTTGAAAATCAGGAGCACTTGATACCACTTATTGAGTCAAAACGCCAAGCTGCTTTAAACTTCCGTCTTAACCCGTGCATTGCAACACGTGAAAACCTCATCAAGACAAAAGCCTCACTTCAGCGAAGCACACGGCATTATGCAAATGCTTACTGGACGGAGCTGTGCCAAGGTATAGAAGCGTGCGCAAACTCGGGTAATGTTGGCGGAGTTTATGCAGGCATCAAAAGGGCCATAGGACCCACACCAAAAAAGACGGCACCTCTTAAGGAAATCGACGGCTCTGTTATAACAAACAGCAGTCGTCGGATGCCGAGATGGGTAGAGCACTACACCGGTCTTTACTCGTGCCCAGTGGATATTAAGCCAGAAGCAGTGGACTTTGTCGCGAACCTGGAAACTTGGTACGAGTTAGATGCGGCCCCTACAATAGAGGAACTAGATCTAGCCGTCAAGCAGCTCAAACGAGGAAAGAGTCCGGGCATAGACGCGATATACACCGAAATTGTGAAACTCAAGTGCCTCCTTCCTGTACTTCACTGCCATCTGACCAAATGTTGGGAAACGGGCTATATACCACAGGACATGCGTGATGCCAACATCGTCACTTTATATAAAGGAAAAGGCGATCGCGGTGACTGTAATTGTTACCGCGGAATATCCCTCCTTAGCATCGTCGGCAAAGCTTTTGCACGAGCCATTCTAGGCAAACTACAAAGGCTTGCTGACCGTGTGTACCCTGAGGCACAATGCGGATTCCGGGCCCAACGGTCAACTGTCGACATGATATTTTCTCTTCGACAACTACAGGAAAAGTGTAGAGAGCAACAGACCCCCCTATTCATTGCTTTTGTTGACCTGAACAAGGCTTTCGATACTGTGAGCAGGGAGGGGTTGTATTTAGTTCTTGAGAGAATCGGATGCCCTCCGAAGCTCCTAAAGATAATACAGTCGTTCCATGAGGGTATGCTGGCCACAGTGTTGCACAACGGTGACGCATCTGCGCCGTTTCCCATGCGCAGGGGTGTTCGCCAAGGTTGCGTTCTAGCACCTACCCTCTTTGGCATATTCTTCGCTGTGCTTCTGAAGGTAGCATTCGGCGAAGATCAACAGGGCATTCGCTT
>DWHO01001199.1:0-16236 GCA_018247575.1 Eurytides lysithous rurik
ATATATATATATATATATATATATATTAATTAGTTCGGGTTTGAAAGAAAGTCAAACATGATCTTGGAACTACTTAAAAAAGGTGTATATATGTATATGCTGCGTATATGTATATATATGCAGCGTATACATATATACAAAAATCGTTGTAGTGACGACCTGTGAGATAGCAGTATCTGTCTTGAGTGAATTAATACGTGTCCACGCAAATAATTACCCTCTGAGTCATCTTGACACCTTATTGACTTGCGGATCCTAACACGATAGTATATATTATAATAGTATTAGGTTATCAACGCTAGAAATAAACAAATTACACTGGTTTGTCATTACATCAAGTTATTCTCTAGTATAAGTTTATTGCAAAAAAAAAGGATTTACAAGGTATCAGTTCTATTATGAAGGATACTTTTGCTCCGGAACAAAAAAAAATAAAAACCATCTTCAAGGATCTCCCAAGTGTAACTGCAAAATTCGAAAGGGAGTCATCAAAATTAGTTGACAATTAGATAGAATATTGCGTAAAATACATAAAAAAAAACAAATATCTAAGTATTTTATTAAGTTTGAAACATTTTTCAACGGCCATATAAAATACGTAACAATTGTTTCATTTTGTAATGCGTCACACTTCAAAATGAAAAAGGTAAAGGAAATAGGCACGAAAACAAATACTCTCGCAAATGTCTCTAAAAACTCAGAACTCTCTCTCTTTAAAACTAAGGCGCACTAATGAACTATTTTAGGCTAACGCCCACAATCTATCAAAGACAATTAATATTCTATTACGAATCAACCGAGCCTATGCAAATGATTACTTTCAAGAGAAAGCGATGTCTGTTAAGCTCTCAATGTGGACGCAAGGAACAACTTTATATCGGGAACCGAGGAATAACAAAGTGCCATTGTACAAACTTATCAGTCCTGTACCATGACGTGATGCTGCATTCCGTATAATGAGTTTAATTGATTTATAATGTGCGATAAATTACTCTTATTAATCATCTAGATATCTTGTGTTCTTTTACTTATAGCTTTGTTAAATACAAAGCAGACATACATCAGCATTTCATTTTAGCGTCCGGGTTTTACTAGTGACTCCGTGTAAAACAGCATACATTTTAAGAGGTAAACAAGGAAAATGTATACTAATATATATCTGCCAAGTTTGATCACATTTATAAATACACTTGAGGTACAAAGGAACTTGATTTATCAAAATGAATGTGGAACGCCTTAAGGGGGAAGAAAAGAAACAGTAGCTGTCAACTGCGTGAATGTATGCCACCTTAAAAACCCTGCACAGTTCATCGCACTCCTTGAAATACTTGACCTTATCTCTCGCTAAGTGTTTTTTTCTTCGTTTTAATGGGCAAAAAACAATGGACTCTACTCCCGCTGAGTCACCTTTTACTAGATTTATTGTGACACATTTAAGTAATGACTTTTAGTAGTACTGTATTTGATACTACCTTCGTTATTATAGCCCGTGTTTACAGCAAATACACATAATATCTGGCTTTCTATACATGATACTTTAAATAAAAAGAAAAAGGCTATTAAAAAAATTCTGTTCTGTGTATTATCCTCTATTCACTTTCGATTATTAGTTTTATTTAAATTTCCCAAAATTTCAATGTAGTAGGAAACGCTTCTTTACTTTAGAATACGCTTCTTTTTGCAACACCACTTTAAACAAGATAAGGTGATCGAGTATTAGAAATAAACTTATAAAAGAATAAAGCTCCATTATAGAAATTACTTTTTCATGCTGGATTGCTTTCCAGCGCATCATAATGGATGAATAGGTACATCTCTCATTGCCTTTATGTTCATGTTACATTGACATTAAATGTTGACATTGTACTATAATGCTCCCATTCTCGCAATTGAATGAACGACACTTTCCATCAACTTCCCGAACGAAAGCGACCTGCATAATGTCTCCTAAACATTTGCAATTTACTTCAGAGTAATTGGAACCAAAGCTTTTATTAGAATTATATGGCAATTCAAGCAAGTTAACGCAAACGCAACAAGTGAGACAGATTTTCGTATATTAAATTCAAACAACAATCTAATGAGAGTTAAACCGATTGTCTAGAGCGCAAACTTAAATTTTAAGTTGACATGTTTATATACCAATAGAACGTCTATTCATCGATCTTTTCTCTTTGTTAGTTATGCAAAACTAACTACCTAACAAAACAAGAACTTCTTTCAAGTCATGAGAATTTAAAAAATCTCAAAATTTTTAATTTCATATACCTATCGCATATTTATTTATGAATTACGTTTTAGGACCTTACAGACATCTGGTAGCACCAAATGTTTGCTAAAAGAAAAAAATAATAGGATTAACAATATAATAAAAAAAATTATGTTCAAAAAATATGTAAATAAAAAAGTATTTTAATAAAATATTGGGAAATGCGAGGGAAATAGATGAATATATACGTTTATTATTACTAACAGTATAACTTAATAAATGAATGGACTTACCCAGTTAATTTGGATTTATTTGTAATAACGATTTATTATTTAAATATAAAAAAAGGGATACATTAATTATAAATACATTATATGGATGTATACGGATTTTAGCACGTTTCATTTTATTTCATCGCGTTTCATCAAATTTCCAATATTTCGAACATCCATTAGAAAATAACAAATTTTAAAACTACAACAAATAGATACATAAATATACTACTTAATACCAACTATGCAAATTGCGCATGCATTGTTTCGCATTAAGATTTTTTAATAAAAACTTTCGAAAAATCCTTGTTAAGTATCTTAGATCCCCTTTCCAAGTAGACTTGTTTGCCATGCCAATGTCTTATTTGCCACAGTTCTAAACAGACAGAGCACCTGTCACATTATCAAGAACTTTCTAGCCAGTGCCAGCATTTATCTATACGAAAGTCTGCAACGGCACTCCATAGATAGTCGTAATTTATTAGTTATCCCAAAATAATTGAGGTCCGCTAATGACAATGTTTGATGATGGCAATACCAAAAAAGGTGGTAAAAGAAGTCTCCCAGTCTATTGACGACTAATATAATAAACGCCTAAAATATGTAGGTATTTTTTATGATAGAGTGAAGCAAAACAACACGTAGTTAACATGTCCTTTTGCCGATGTCGCATAGAATTACCACTTCACTAAACGTCCTCAGTGTCGGGAAAGCATCATCTTTCCATGATAGGAAACAAGATATATACTTAGTGAAGTAAATATAGCTACCGAGTACAAATGTAATATGACTGACATTGTTCGACGCCACGTGGACGTTCCATTGACCGTACGACTGAAACGGCAAATTTTATGTTTCCTAATGAAGTGTCAAGGATGAACATTATCTATACGTCCGCTGGCAGTACGCCTAAATTGTGTACCTTGGTACGGGCATACGCTATGCGCTTCATATCTCTAAAGTGATTTTTTGTTGAGCCTGAACACTTATAATAGGTCAATAACCTCGATCCGAACTTATTAACGACTGTATCGGCATAATGGGCAATTCAATATGACAGTTAATGATTTATATATTACGTTATCCCAGATTAAAGTAGGATAAAGAATTATTATATTTTCAGTGACGATTCATTACTTTAGTATTAAATAAATAAATATCACGAACACGCTTTACCTAGTTTGGGACCCGATCTTCTAATCCCAAACTAGCAAACCAAAAAATTGACATACAGAAACAGAACAAATACATCTGCTCTTCGCGCAAATATTTTGTCCTTTGGGTTAGAATGGAATTCACGACACTGAGCCGAAAGCTCTGAAGTCAGAAGTACTGACCAGTATACTGACACGCCCGTCTATTAATGAAGAACAATTTATCGATTCAAATTACATCAAAAAACTACAAGCAACTTTTTGGAAATAAAAAATTCACGATTGCACAATAATACATTAGCCGCAAAATATAATAAGAAAATAGTTAAAATGTGTTCTTAAAAAAGGAGTATGATTTTGACAAAATATATTTGATTACTTACTTTACTTGTTTTACTAAAAGAATTTCACCCAAGTTGTTTACGATACAAGTGGATAAACATGAAGCTGAGTAACTCGGAATTAATTAAGTTTCCACTGGCGGCTTTAGACAATGGCAATAAATTCAAAATAACGAGCAGCCTTATATAGAACGAATAATTGATTAAGCGCGGCGCCGATTATGTTTGAACAATGCAGAAGTAATTAAAATATCTAGTTGGGGTAGAACAAAACGTATATGGCGTTGTAGGATTCTGCGATGAGGCTACTTCATTACTTTTACTCGTATAAAACTGTTACAACATTCTACAAGCATATTATCATTTTTATGCTTCTCTGTTTCTGACTGTTTTTTTTTTCCTTTTCTATACTCAAATGTGAGTGCTAGAGATAATATCACAGAGATTAAATCAATTTAAGCTATTTTCCTGTATTACCCAAAACTTCGAATTTCCCTTCTTCCTGTCACCGATGCTCACGTCACAATAAAACACAATTCAATTACATATGATACAACTTCACCATTTGGCTTTACTTTTGACTGACCCGTTGGCGTAGTGGTTAGTGCTCCTGAATAAAAAGCCGCAAATCATAATCGAGATTCGATTTCCACCCAGTAAAATATTTGTGCAATGAGCAGAATTATTTTTCTGTTATTAACTACCTATATAAATATGCGTTTTAATGACATAAGTATGAGTATCAGACGTCTAGTTACCATAATACAGACTGCCTTGTTTGGAATCAGCCGTGTGTGAGATGTCCTTTGATATTTATTTATTACTTATTTACTTTGACGATTGAACGAGTAAGATTACAAGAAAACCATTTAAACTATTTATTTGTCTGTTTTCGATAACAATTACTCACCAATACAACTGGGTGCGCTTTGTTATAGAAAATGAACAGTCAAAGTATAGCTAATTTCCTTTAAACGTAAACCACAAAACCGCATTATTGTGTCAAAGGATTCAAGGAAAAACAACGTCGTATTATTATATCATTGAAAATTCCTAAACGCATTTGGGTTCTTGGGGTATCATCCATAATGGTAAACGTAAATATTTTAATATAATGAAATTAAATGTTATATGTATATATATATATAATATACATTGTCTTGCATCTGTTCGTTTCCTTTTGACTCATAACACATTTTTCCAACAAGGTTTCCTTAACGAATCAAGTTCATTATAGCTCAATACAATTTCCCAATAATAAATTATACATTTTATCTAAAGTAGTTCATGATCCAAGTTTTTCATTAACAGAAAACATAAAATTTCTCTCATATATCAGAACACAGTCAATTGTTGAATGAATCAGTTTACTGCTGACAATGACTATATTTATTACAATGACAATAACGATTTCTATTTTTTTTTATATGTCAGTTTCTTCATAATAATACAGTTCATATTTTTTAACCTACTATCATATATAATAATACATTGAAACTAGAAAAGACTTCATTAGAAAATTAACGAAGACTATAAAAGATGAACTAACACACTCGATGATAAAATTCACAATGCTTTTGCACTGATACGCAACCCGCAAGTTTCTCGCAACTAACCGTGTGATTATTTTGGGTTACAATACCGACTGAAATTTCTCAGAAATCCATCGCTGTATTTCAATAAATAAGCGTATCGGCGCCGACACGGCTTGTATTAGTAATACAAGATACTCGTACATATGTATGCTGTCATTTAAGAAATCAATCGGTGAAAATAAAACTCTCTACTTACACCCTTCCAATTTCAAATAATAAAAATGTTTTACAAATTTCATTAACACATAGACAAAAGTACCTATAACTATTAAGAACTACTATCAATAACAAATCTGGGTACGATAGAGTTCATTCCCTTTCCGTGACCAAAGACTGACAAGTGTCGTTATAAAAGAGTATCTGTTAAAATTGCTCTAAGAAGTAAATTAATTACAAACAATTTTGACCGACAAGGAAAAACTATGAATATAATGACAAAATTTACTTTTCTTTACAGAATATAATTATTTTTAGGAAAGATTTCTACGCTAAGGCTCACAATCTTTAAATAATCATTGTCTATGAAATGACAAACAATAATTGGCAAAACTACTTGAGTCATTGCGGTGACATGGTGTTCCATATACTTATATGATAATATGTTAGTGACAAAAAATATTGGCACCCACACTGTGAAACAACCAGCATTCATATTCGATGAATCGAACAAGGATATTTCTTCTCGGATCTTTCCCTTTCCATTACACATTATTACACATTATTTCGACTTTCTATTTTATTTTAATCTTATTCCTTTTTTTCTCGTACAAGAATTCACATTTCAATTCAATTTCATTTCAAAATGAGAATTCAGTGATGAATCAAATGGTGTTTAAGTGTTATTACATCAGAAGTTGTGGCCGCAGCTTCAAAGTTATCAGAAGCAATAACCGGTTTGAATCTAATGAAGTGACATGAATATAAACATTACGTTGCGATTATAAAATAATAAAATATTACTGCTATGAGAGTGGTTAAAATGAATGGTTTAATGTTTTTAAATACCGCTTCCGCTAATATAAATTTTTCATGACGCCATATAAGCTTACGAAACTTAGGGCAACGTATGATTGTATTCATAAACTAATATTAATACCAGTCATACCGATAAGTCGATACCGGGGATATTAGTTATAACGTCCCAGAAACCCTCATGACTAACTTATATTTGGGCAGTCGAATAAAATTAAACAAAGACGAATACGTAAGTATCGTAAGTATTCGTCAGTCTAATGCACTATCGATAGTCAAATAGTTACAAACATTAGGTGGGTTAAACGCGCACGTATCGTTCACGCGTGCACTGGCCCACAGACTCGTCCGGCGATAAGAGGTCACGACTCCGCAGGATGTCTTGTCCACATATAAAGGATCCGTTTGTCCCTCGGCAACCGATCGTACGCACAAACGCATTACCAACAAAGTAATAAGTATGCCCAATGTATATACGCACCAGTTCGAATATTAATTTTAACAGCTGATAATATTGGTGACATAGCTCAGCAAACAACGGCTGTTTAATGGAACCGAGTGAGTTGGTATACCACGACAGTCATCCTCGGAACGAGTTTGTTGAATATCCTTATCGTTAGTAAATATTATACAAAACGTTCCAAGTACTACAATACATTGATAAATTATATTTTATATTATATCTCTATATTATGCTATATCAGTGCGTTCAATGTGAAGGATGACAACACAAGTTTCTAATAATACAAGCAGCTATAAGAATTTGACGTCCTGATCGATTCAATTACACTTAATTCGACCCCTTTAAGGACACATCCTGTCGCGAAGTTCAGCGAGGCACCAATTGTTTTTAATCGAATTTTAATTTTATAATTGTTTTATCGCACAGCTGCCGATTGCGAAGAATCGACAACTTCTTTGTTTTTAAAGTCATGTAAAGGATATGAATAATAAAGTTAATCGATTCGTTAAATCGCTAAGCAAACACACATTGAATCCACATTCGATCTTAAATTCGTGTCCGCATGCCGTTGACTCAGTCCACCGCGTCACAAAAATCCAGGATGACTCAGACAGCTGCGCTCTTCTCACATTTAACGCCTCGTATTCTTTTTTGTTCGCAGAATGCAACATAATGGGAGCGGAGATGAGAAAACGAAAACGACCGTCCGATTGTCGCGGATAGACGGGATTTCGTGAAACCCTCGCCGACGTATCCCATTCCAACACGCCTGTGATCAACACCACATGATGGAGAAATCGCCAACGTCCGGCGTTCGCGTCGCAAACTGTAACTATATATTACGTATATAGACTCTGCTACGTATTAGGGTGTTTATGTAATACCTCTGTGATATTTAAGATGGTTAAGTAATCTAAGGTCGTATGATTCACGCCGCGGCACTTGTTTTCTCTGATTAGTAATCTCGTATACATGTACTATGTTAGATGTCGAATGTACGGTGACGCACAATGTAGTAATGGCCTTACTCTGTGACTATTTAAGGTGAAGCATTTTTTTTTGACTTAATATGACACTAACATTAAGCCCGTTTTATGCCGTTATTAAAATGAAACAACAAATACGATTTAATTCACAACTAAAGTGATAGTCCCCAATCTGTGTTCTTTGAAAGGTATGGGGTTAAGACGTATAAAACGACATGTTACAAATCTAAAAGTATTGAATAAATGAGAACTTTTCCCGTTAAGATTTACGATGGGTTCTATCTTAAAATATGGCGTCTTGCAATAACCCGTTACAAAGCTATCGTGGGCTGTCCGTCTACACTGCATCGAATTTTATAACTGCCAGTCTCTGTTATTGATAGGAGATAATTAATTAAGAATATAGGATAGAACGACTGCTTTTGTCGTGCACTAATGTTTCATATTATATCATTAAGATGTAAACTTCAAGCTTCGAAGATACAGATTACAATTATACATAGTTCCCATTTTTTTTTGTTTGTTGTAATAGAACTGTTGAATGCGTAGATTAAATATTTGACTGTCAAAATTGTAGATCAGTTTACACAAAGCGTACCAGATGAGTAAGGGAGAAAGTCACATGGAAAGTGGGATGTTGGAGTGAATTTTGTGCGTGTAAATATTTTTGGCCGTGGGCGCTATTGTACAGCTCCGGCTATCGAATAAACGGAACCTCGATGACTAACGGTTTTCGTAGCCTCCTCGGGCATACCATTCGAGAATTATTACGATAGTCTTGGTTTAGATTTTATTCCGTCGCCATCTTATTTTTATGTTAACCTAGATGTAATATAGATGTTCAATAAACGTTCGATTTAAAATAATCATAGGAATAGAGATCGCTGATTCATTCCATCATTTTTAATCGCACACCGATCTCGATTTTGATATTGTGTTTGTCTTTCAAATCTCTCTCTTAGTTCAGATTCGCTCAATTATTTTAATAATTTAAAACGCCAAAAAGTTCCTACTCAACTGACGACAAACATTAGTTTTTTTTTTTAGTATTACCAATTGGCCCGATTAAACCAAACCAAAGAAAAATATTCCCCTTAAGTTTTGGAAGTGTTTCCCCGTTAAATTTAAAAATTAGCAGGCCTGCGAAATAATAACATGATTCAATTTAAGTTGAGCAATTTTTTATATATGTACAATACAATCAATATGACGTATTGTACATATATAAAAAATTTGACTACTTTGATTAGACGAAATTATGCAAAGTATAACCAAGGAATTAAAAAAAAAACGTTCGTGGCAAATTTTTTTAAATTTTCAGATAATTCTTTTTTATTGAAAACGTCTTTTGTTATTTGTTTAATGCTGTATAAATTAATACATTTTTTTTGCAAGAATCATTATAGATGTTCAGTGACTATATATGTTATATAAACTATTTTATTTTTGGTGTATTGGAAATATTTTTTATATTCAATTCTCATGAAAGAGATCTGTATCATTGATCGTATTTTGTATGTGTTCAATGAATTGTACTCTTATGTTAGGTTGTCAAATTCCATATTTCTTCTTAAGTTTAATTTTAATTAAGTTTAATGTACAGAAAAGCTAACAATTAAGTTCAGTAGGCTATGATTGCATTGTACTTGATAACATTATTTCGTGTAAATATACTTCGTCCTAAATATGAATGAATAACATACATGGTCAATAGGAACATAATTTTTACTTGGTAATTGATAAGGCGTTTTTCATCCTAACTTATTGAGATTTTGTTCAAAGATCGTCAGAGTCGGATTTAGATGAGCATCGGGCATCCGGAGTAGAGCTCTGGGG
The DNA here is from genome assembly GCA_018247575.1 of Eurytides lysithous rurik. Classification (NCBI taxonomy): domain Eukaryota; kingdom Metazoa; phylum Arthropoda; class Insecta; order Lepidoptera; family Papilionidae; genus Eurytides; species Eurytides lysithous. Next base: position 9,829 of record DWHO01001199.1, read on the forward strand.
CCTCCATAAAATAAAGAGAGCTAGAGACATTAAATACTTCAAAAAAATCTTCCAATTTCTTTGTTAAAAATCTATTTGGTCCACAATGAATTATTTACTGTTACTGATTATTTAGAAAATAACTAGGAGCCAGGGGGCGCCACTCTTTTGTTGCCCTAGGGCCTTCAGACCTCTAAATCCGGCCGTATATCGTAAGAACTTCTTAATGGCTTTATAATGTTATATGTATCGAAAAGTAAACACAATATGCTAACATCCCCGTGTAATAATAAGGAAAATCTGAATATTTTAGTACATCACGTTATTTATTCAAATATTTATAAGGCTTTTATTGTTTCATTATCATTACAACGAATCTCTTAATCAAGTTCTTCGTAAGTTATTTTTTATATATTTGTAAATTTGTAATGAAACTGTACGTAATTATAACCTAGTCAATAAAAGTGAAAAAGAAATTTGACCTTTTTTTAAATCTTATAATGTACAAAAGAATCGTCCAGCGTCTTCCTAAAGTTCCTATTCGCACGCATCCAAATCACTTTTAGCATGTTTCATCAACACCCTTCCTTTAAAAAGTTTTGAAATCCTTCAATATAAATGTTTAAGCAAATTTTAAATAACATACAAATACATACTGAGAGATTATGAGTCTGGATTTCATTAACAAACACCGACGATATTAGATAGAACAAAAATAGAATATTAGATTAACAAATAAAGACAAGAAGGTGAGAGTTATGTCGCTTTTCGACTTTTCTGATGCCATTAACGCAATCGATTACAAAATATATATCTAGATAGAAAAAATAAATTATCTTTCGTTAAAAATTAAAAAGTTCTTCTTAAGGGACTACTAAAAGATTTTTGTTTTTAATCTATGCGACTCTAAAACTTCGTCGGAATACTGAATCCATGGAAATCCTTCATTTCCACAAATTGGACAGACCCTGCAGGTACAAGACTACGCACAAGGACATGCCGGAGATGACTAAGGATGGAGATCAGCTAAGGACCGTCGTGGTCCGGTATGCGGAAAACCGAAGTGAAATATTAGTCAGCCTAGAGTGAAACCGCTGCATTGCCAGTTATTCTACCATTGAGCAGTAATGGGTTAACACTTGTGTTCCCGTATTAAGTTCAATGTTGCATTGAGATATAACATCTTGTCTCTGGATGATGGGCACTGCGCAAGGACCCATTTGTGACCTATTGGTGCAGTTGCTATTGGCTAGCTATAGGCTTCAGCGTCGCAGGTCGTGGGTTCGATTCCCACCCGGGACAAATATTTGTACGGCCTACAGATACCTGTTCCAAAATTGATGTATGTAAAAAGCCCCTGTAAGACAAGATTATTGAATCTTAGAATGATTTTTTTTTAGAAAAAGGGAACAGCTTCGACGTGGTACTGTCTGTATTGGTATTGACACTGTTTTGATGTTATAGGCAGGGGTGTCGCATACCGTCAACTTATTCGTATAGTTATATCGTAAAATAACTGTGACGACCGCGACTGTACACATGTAATCATTTGCGGCGAGCGATTTGAACTGCCCCTGAACGCGGCTGTACCTAGTGTACGCGTGGTTCTGAGCATATAAGAAAATTTTCGGGTCTTTCAAAAGACCGTCTGGAGAGATTTTAAGGTACAGGTCGTCAACGATCGCTATACAAGTCGAAATGTACGAAAATAGTATTGAAAATAACCATTGCTGGTAGAAACAATGGCTGGTAAAGACATGGTACAAAAATATGGACGCAAACTTAGATTTATGTAATTAAAAAATATAAAAAAAAGACATGACTACTATTATTTACATAAAACGGCAATTTCACAAACAAAGATTGTTTTAGGTAAGTTTCAAATAAAACAACCACATCCAAAATTAAATAACTTTTTTTTATTTCAGAGTCAAATTTGTTTACTACATAAACGTGTTAGAATGACGGACGCCGTACGTACGTAGCATTAATTGACCATCACACTAATGGTAAGCGTCGTGGGCTGGTACGTCAGTTTGGTGCACGACTGGGGCCGGTCGGTGGTTGCCTTCGCGAGACATTTTCAACCTTACGATTGAATTGATAAGATTGAAAATATTTCTAAAATACACACGCCCGTGTACGTATCACTTCGCATTCGAGGACGCACAGTTCGCTTTAGGAGGTGCGACGGTCGACATTTGCTAGCATCGCCAATTATCGTCTCCGACGAATAGTAGAGCTGGTTATATTCATCGAAGACGAAGGTTGTATTTGGCAAAACATTCGCGACAAACGAAACACTATTCGCGGGTACCGGACACGTATCAATCAAAAGTAATTACGATTACAGATAGAGTTAGATTTATCAACTAGGCAATACGATCACAAATACCCATGAACCGAACGCTGCGCTCCGTCGAAAACTCGAAGGTAACAACTACGAACCGCTATCGGGGGCCGGCTGTCATGGCGGCGGTGGGAACATATGACGCGCCGCCGCCATGACACCCGACGCCCGCCAAAACGTGTCTCGACTACATTCCAATGCCACAAACATCTAATTTTTTTTTTAATCAATAATCAACAATTATCGCCATCTCTAACGCTACACGCTCTTACACCATATAATACCCATCAAGTGGAAAAATAAATCTTCTTTTTCTTGATCCTCCATCGAAACCGACGTAACATCGGCCATGCAACGACACCGCGCCATGGCGAAACCGAAAACAAAATTACAAGGCAAATGCGTCGCACGAAGCGAAACCCATTGAAGTCGCGTACGAAGGTGGGGCCAAGAGAAACGGCGAAAATTGACCATAAAAAAATCTTCTTCTAGCATCAATCTCCTGTATAATTTTCCATCTCTACTCGCTTTCCCCAACTTCCCGCGCGACCAAAACTTATAAAATACGCATAAAAGGCATTCCAGTAAACTCGCCTACATTAGTTAATAGAAAATTCCTCGTGAACTACAAACTAAACGTTATCAACAATATGGGTTTCGCTCCGTGCGCTTATAAGAACACTTCATAAAACAGCTTTCTTTATATTACACTACACAATTTACACATTATAATTATAGGTTTACATTTTTACACAGCAATAATAATTGTTTTTAATGTAGTCTTCATATTTATATACTCTATATACTCCCGATTGCTAAATATTGTCGCATATTAAGCATGATTCTTATTTTTTCTTCTCTCATCCATGCATACCGGCATCGTATAGTCGCTAGGGCCGGTGAAAGTTTCGATTAACAAAAATACTAAAGATAACTCTTCGCCTTCTCGCGTCACAAAACGATCTCGGTTGTGTGACAAATGTGTTGAGTTGCTGTTACATTAATCATTTTAGAACGTTATTATTAGTCACAGTTTCAATCAAAGCGCACAAGTGAACGGAATACACTAAGAGCTGCAAGGCTCAAAACTAAACTATTCAAAACAAATCCATAACAATTCGTCAACGTCGCTCACGGAGAGGCCGTTGCGAATTCGCAAACGTAAGAAACAATATGTTAGCTCAAACTCAACAAAACAAATAACCTATAAATGCCGACAGTATTGTCTTTTGTCTGGAATGACACTAAAGAAACTCTACAATGTTTCACTCACTGAATTCTAGAACGTATGAATTTGATATTAGAATTTCGAAATTCGAATGCGTCCCAAGTGAAGAAGCTAACATTCGATCAATTTCACATTTAATAAAAATGAAATCTTGTTAGTAAATAATGACAATATTAAAAAAAAGAAGGTAAATAAAGACATTTTTAGGAAAAAAATATGGCAAAATACTGGCGAAGTACAGCGAGTCGGCCCTCCACTAATATTTTAGTTGTTATTCTAACAATAGTACATGAAAAACCGATGCAAACAACCAAACACACCATTACATTGAACGAACGCAGGCAAATTAAACAAACTAAGGGTTTACACAAACATTGTGAGGGGGTTAAAATAAACCCAGAATTTATCTGCGATAAAACTAAACATGACGGAAAAAAACTACGTTAGGAAAAGCGGTTTTAACACTTAGACTTCAAAAGTCCATCTGTCAAGGTTCTATTTTGCTCTTGGGACTTGCATTATTGTGTAACAATGTGAGTTTTGATGTGAATATTTGAAAAACATTTGTTAAATATACATAATGCAAACGTATAATATTAAATGTATGTGAATATAAGTGAACGTTTAACATTAAATGATGTAAATATGTAAAGAAAAAAAAATGTCATAATATAGATTAGTATCTCACGATTGGGACAGAGAGAAATTCTTCTAAGTTGTTGATTTTTATTCACACACAATGCAACACATATCCCAAGAGCAATCACAGTCGTCCCTCGATGGAAACGAAACGTGATATTTACATAAATAACGCACAAAATATAGAATATGATAAGACATAACCATCTTAAGTAATCATTACGTAATATTTTATTACACTATGGCATTGCAGTTTTGTGACTCGAGCGCGGCCATGCGCGACGACGCTAAGACTGAAACGTTTCAAGAGAAACAAATCCTCACATACCAAAATATAACCTTCTCTCCATCTCAATTGAAGTACTTAAACATGTATTATCAATATTAAGCGCGCAATTACAAAAATATAGGTAACGAAAATTGTTTTTTCCTTTTACAATTTTTTTTTTGTTGCAAAAACGCAAATGAAAAGTGATGAAAAGCGACGGAATGTTACATGTCAATGTACATATGACGGAAATGATGTCAGAGTACAGAAACGACGCACACAGTGTATTCTACCACACTATCCATCAGGTAAAAATAATTTCAACAATGTTATAAGCTCAATAACAAATAGAATTACCTAAAAAAAAAACTTAATCGATGAACTGTAAGCCAAGATAATAAAAAAACGAAAACACACCGCATCGCGAAAAGAATCTTGGATTTACACTCCAAACTAAGTTAAATGTGCATCCGTATCTACAAATGTTACACAGACAGATTTACTTACGAGCTTTAGTAATACGTGAATTAATACAGAATTACAAGTCATCGCCTAACAGACGTGAAACGTTTGTTCGTGAGTTCGGAGAACGAAAACCACAGAGCACGGAAAGGAGAGGCTTAAGAAACGATTACAAGGCAACACGCGGGCGAGACGACTGGCAATAGTCTCGCAACGTACTCAGTCAACATTAACATTATCAAATTGGACAGCATAAGGCATAATGAAGGCCTCAGTTAAGGGTCGGTCGTGGTCGTCGGGCGGTCGTCAGCAGGGGCCGTACGTCACTACGACCAAGGCCGTCCGACGTTCGTGCATCACTACGACCAAAGCCGCGTCGAGGGGCAAAACTAAGTGCGTCCGTGTGGTTCCGCTTTCGACACCAGGGGTCAGTCTAAGCGCGCGTCGCCTCGGCCTCGGGGAAGCGAGCACAGCGGGGCCCGAACCGATCGGCGACCTCTCTGCAGCCGGCCCCCTTACGGGTCCCTGTCCGGAACAAGCAGCCATCGTTAGTTTAAGGAGGATCTAGACGACAGGTCGGTACATCCGAGAGCAAATGGTGTACTGCTTTCTACTATTCAATTTCATCACTTTCAGATATAAAAAATTCACAAGTGAAACGTATTTTCAATCCCAACAAACATGTACTTGAGCTCGGTCTATTTAACATCAATTGCTACATCCCAAATAAATAATATTAAATTGTATTATGACAATATTAAATTTATAACATTGATACACCCTTACCGAGTCAGAAAATAATGAATTTATTGTTTTAAACAATATTGTTGAAAGAGACACTAAAAGAAAATTATAAATAGATAAGATCTATTATGTTTCCACTTAAAAGTCTGTACGTTTTTCAGAAAGCAACCGAATATTCGCAGTATTTTATAGGCATCTTTCTATACGAAAAAGAAATTAAGCCAAGGAGTCACAGAATTGAACTTCGGTAACAATAAAACTAATTCGGTAAATCGACAAAAAGTTACGACAAATATTAGAACACCTTATTAAATTACTTGACATACATACTATACAATACGCACCTACGTCATCCACTGCTGTGAATTGTTGTGTGTAGGCGTGGAAGGCTGGTGCGATTGTGTCGCCACCCTCTGTACCACCTGTAAAATATCATCGCAACAGTTAGAAACTGTTGGAAGCCATATAACTTTTTTCTACAAATACTAAAAAAAAATTAAATACACACACACAACAATAAACACACAACAATAAACACACACAATAATAAAATATATATACACACACAGTGGCGGTACCACCATACAAGCCCAAAAGCCCGGCTAATTTACATAATTCCCGAATAATTTATTTTTAAATTTGAGCGTTGCGGCCACGGCGCCCGATCTACAAGAGATCAGCCAAGTGCGCAGGATATATTAAAGTGCACAAGCGTTTGCGCAGACACAGGTGCACTCA
>DWHO01001200.1:0-16234 GCA_018247575.1 Eurytides lysithous rurik
TCGTGCATCTCTGTTTCTGGTACACTCCATCAGCAAATGTTGCACGTCTTCTATTTGGTTACATGCTATGCAATTAGAAGAATTAGCTTTTTTTATTAGGTACGAAAATTTAGCTGACAGGTATTCAGAGCGAAGTCTTAATATAAGCATTTTTTTTACTAAAATTGCCGTTTTCGAACCAGGGTACACGAGATGGCTGATTGATGATTGACCCTTGGTACCAAATATCCTTTTCTTGTGAAATTTAAAAAAAAAATGTTGTTTCCAAGAATTGAAGCAAACTGATCTAAATTTTGTTAAATTACACCTTAATTACATTAATACCAAAATACACTAATATGAACTTGTTCGTTGAATTATTCGATACACAATCACGCAAAAACGACAGAACGGATTTGAATGTCATTCAATTCAATCGTGATTTGAAACACAAAAAGTATAACCTGGTTTAAAATAAGACACTTTTTCAGTAAATAACCTTTATTATTAACTTTAAAACAAACTTTTGGCTTCTTAAAAATATAAATTTTGAGCACTAAACGTGTTTTTATTTCACTATTGATCCATTTCAGATTTTCTCACACGAAATCACGAATAAACGCCAGGTCGAATGTCGATAGGATCCTAAATCATAAATAATTAATTACCTTACTGACGAAATGCAAAACGTACAAATACACTTCCCGGTGCAACAGGGGAAACTAATTCCTGTATCATAATTATTTTCCGACGAAAACAACATGCTGGGCGGCTAAAATATTGTTATCATGCCCAACGTTATCATCCAGGGCTGTATACACGCAAATAACAGTGACCGTTCACGGAAACGAGTTTTGTTTGAAATGATAACGCGAGTTACCGGGTTCAGTGTCGCGTCCCCCGTCATAGTTTCCGACAAGGCCGTCACGTTAACCTTGCAAGCTTGAGGTCAATTCTTTCAGCCTATGCGGCTCTATAAAGCTACATAGGATCAGCGAATCCATTAAATAATAAGTATTTACGAGTTGGATACCTTGGAAATTTGCACTTGCTTATAGAATATTCTCTATTTAAATTCTTACCGCGACCCCCGCGAGAGTTAATTTTCAAACGGCGATTTCAATCAATCGGCGTGAAATACATTATGATTTAAGTAAGTAGTAATTTTGTAATCCACGGAGGTCGTAGATTCGAAACCCACGGAAGGATTGTGTAATTAATTCTCAGTTGGGTTACTGCATTACGGTCTGATCACCCAATTGCTTGAAAAGTAAGATGATCCATGCATGGCGGTACTACCCGAATAATTTATTTTTAAATTTGAGTGTTGCGAGAGTTATGTGCTAATTAAAATTTATAAATTTTATTCCTTAGTAGGGCAAGCCGGGCTTTTGGGCTTGTATGATAGTACCGCCACTGAATCCATGCATCAGTCCCGTCTTCTTGTCGTTACTATCTAGCGGTGTCTTAGAGAACTCGTTATTAAAAGGTCGTTTTAATGTCATCTCAGCGCTTCATCTCTCTCTTTAGTCGTGTCGGTTATCCCAACGGGCTATGAGAGGAAAGGAAGAGTGATTGCACCTGTGTCTGTGCAAACGCTTATGCACTGTAATATATCTCGTTATAGCGCAGTTGGCTAATCTCTTGTCGATTGGCTGAAGTGGCCGATTGTAATTAAAATTATATATTTCGCTATACAGAATAAACAAATGTCTTCTCGTGTACATATTTTTAATTAGTTTAATATATTGTTATAACTTGTATCTGGATATTTGCCTCTTATATGTTTATAAAATAATAGTAATAAACTAATATCACTAAAACATGTTATATTTGTTATGTAACATGTTTGTTGATGTTACATTTATAAAAGTATTATACAATATAATTATTTTTGAGACCTTACGAAACTGTATAATATTTTACTTGCAGAGATTTTAAAGTATTGTCATTAAGAGACAAACAGATTAAGCGAATTATCTTTCCTCTGATTAATAATGCCGTGTCTGTTACATATACATAACTTTTAACTAAAACACTATTAAAACTAATTGACTTACAGTCAATTAGTTTTGACGTTATCAGAAAGGGTAAACACAGTAGTGAACTACTGAGTGTTAACATTTACAATTTGTTTGCAGCGATCACGGTAGCATACTAACGGTGCCTGCTGAAGATTCCAGAAGACTGTTCTGAACCACGCGCTTATAAAAGACAGAGCAGTGCAAGTGAGATAGACTTATACGAGATCTGCGTATTAGACATTGAGATTTGATAGAGAAGGGGCAGTTGTTTGGTGAAAGTGACGCGTCTGTGGTTAAAATGACACCGGGCATCGTTGAACATCACGCTATGGTGGGTAATGACAACAACAATGTGGAGCCACTTATGCCGCGATGCACCGTGCAGCTGGAATTTGACAATATTGAATGCCGCATAAACACGTTTTCAATAAACAAATTGAGGTTTGGTAAGTACAGCTCTTTAGATTTTCGATTAATATATAGAATTATGATACAGATAGTTTTCTAAAACATTTTTACGTTTATTTAATCGTATAATAATAATATTTTTATCTTAAAATGTAATTAATACAATTCCTAATTTAACGTAACGATATAGATTTTTCGAAGAATTAATATTCCCTTAAAATACTATATGTCAACGAATATTTCTGGTCACGCAAACATTACGTAATTTGCATCGATTTAGATTAGTGAAACCGTCGTTGCAATAATACACGAGTTTCTCAAATTTTCTAACTAGGTAAATCGGTCGCATGTTGGAAAGCCAACAAATAATACGTTGCTAACCCTTACACCAAATGCTTAGTTTGTTCCTTCATTGATTGGACAAAAATTGTTTTTTACTTAAAACAATATGTCGTTTCGTTCTTTACAATTAATATAATAATAATGCTTAATAACAATAATGCTCCAAAAGTGTTCAAATTCCAAAAAAATCCTCTATCTTTATATTTATCTCATATAAGGCATAGTATAAGCAAGTTATGTTTTAACTTTCATATCCAATATTAAAATTTAAGAAGCAAATCCAAGTATTTTGAGGTCAACATCGGTGAGCATAAGACATACAGTAAGTTTCTTGTATACGCAAGGATAACTGCCAGCAAAATAATAGCATATTTATCAAAATACTCTATTAGTTTACTGCCAGTATTACAATTTTTTAATACTAGTTTAAAGAAGCATTATAAAAAAAATGATTAAAAATAGATTCTTATTTGTAACTCTTGGCTTCTTTTCTAATATACTAATATTCGATGTTAATGTCATTATTTACACAAAATCTTCCGATCGTATGTGCTCTATTCAAATCTTATTCAAGTGCGTTAATTAATTCAAGTGTTTCTTAACACATCATATATTTGTTATAAGCATTTGCTATCGCACAGGCCTTTGATGTAGTGAAATTGAACTTCGTTCTTGTAATATATATAGTCTGCGGACGTTTGTATGAGGCGATGACGAGTACGCTGAATGCCAGATGTAAATCTATTATCGTCACTGCACACTCGATTCAATCATAGAAACGCAATTTTACGGGGTCACCAAAGTGTGTATATATATATACACATTTAGTGTGTGTACATTAATACAGGAAAAAGCTGTATTAACTAGTTATATCGAGTACAGAATATTAAAACTGAATCACTAAAACGCAACTCTTCAAAATATGTTTACAACAATTATTACACGCAATATTAAGATAATTTTAATATTAGATTTTGTATTTATTCACGTTCCCATAAACGAAAATGGAATTCCCTTTTAAGCGTTATAATCATAGCACAGAGACGCAATTTGTAAATTTGACCTGCTGAGCAACGGTTTTTTTTTGTAGGCACAGAAGATATTCAACGTTTAAAACATTCTACATTCGAACCATTTTATAAGAACATTCCTCGCACCCGGCCCTATAACATAAGGTTGCACAAACAAGTCAATAACCAAGTTCGACAAAAGTTGAACTAAAATTGTGTTACGTAACCCTTGTTTTAACGTATTCCAACAACTGCATCTGAAGTGAATTTTTTAGCTTTGTTCATATTTAATATTTACCAGAAATTAGCAAAAGCGAGTTATTCTTTTGTGTATTTACTTACTCACCTAATGTCGCTGAAAGATTATGTCACGCAATTTTATTTAGTCATACATATGTGGAAATACTATACCTAAAAAAATTGATAATATAATTTACAGATTTTGTTGTTTAATTAGATTTTTAAATTAACATTTATGTACATAGGATAGTCCATTTTATGGTTATTCTAGTCTGCTCTAAGGTTTATTCTTTATTAAATTATTTATTTTGTTGCAATCGATAACGGCATAAGGCGTTACCAATATCTTGAGGTCCTGCAGTGAATCGAAACTAATTGTAGTACTCAAATATCTTTTAAATTGAAATTAGAACAGTTTTTTATTTCATTGGTTTTCTAATGGTTGGTACACTTTTTCGATTATTTCTAGTTTATCGAATCTAATATAACGATTAACGTTCTTAGAATCGACCATTGTTATTGAAAAAAAAACCAAAACGAAATGAATTCGATAAAGTCTATACGATATTTAAAAACAAATAAAAACATAACTATATAAATACAGCTATGGTCAAAAGTGTTGAGCAATTAAAAAATAAATTAATTTAAACATTTTAATACAGAATCACATCATTATGTATTAACGTAAAATCAATATTTAGTGAGTCCGCTCATTGCCTTCACAACTGCAGAAATTATTTTCGTAGAGATCTAACAAACTTTCTACAGTCTTCAGGATATATTGGGTTCCATTCTCGTCGCAGGCAGAGTTTTAACTCTTATTTGGTGTTTTGGTGTTGTTTAATAAAGTCTATAAATGTCCTATGGTGTTCAGATATAAAAACTGGGCAGACCACACAAGAAGCTCAATGCGCAATGGCAGTTTCTGTAGAGTGAGTATCTATGGAATGGCGCATCATCCTTTTGGACTTTCACATTATTTACGCTAATATCGCCAATATGTTTTAAAAATGAGGCCATCAACGCCGATTCCAGAACGAAAATCAACTATAGAGTCCGTCATACATCCCCAAACTACTATGCTACCTTCACCGTGTTTTATAGTACCACACCCCCTGCATTAAATTCGCATACTCGGTGACTCCCATTTTGAAGTCAAGTTGATTATGAGATTCGTCTGACCACACGATATTGGATCAATCTTCTTCAATGTAACTTTGGTATCTCAGAGCCCATTCGTAATGAGCCTTTTTATTGTTATAGGTGAGCCAGGATTTTTTTCTGGCTCTACAGTTTCTTGATCCAGCTTCCAGAAATCTTCTATGGACGGTTTGAGTAAATATTAATCAATTAATTTCTAACGATGACTCATAAGTATAGAAAAAGTTACTCATAAAATTAGAAAAAGTTTTTTTTTTTATTTTTTAACGACTCTGAGTAACAATGAATTTGATTCGACTCTGAATTTCAACCCTCACGGTCTGTAGTAACACGTTCGTGTCCAATTCTGGGCCAATTTCCAAGTGGTCTGGTAGTAGCGAATCGTTGAATCACATCGACACACACAAAGCACATCGGCACACAAATCGGCACAAATATTTCACAGTTTTTGAAATCCCTGTGATTTCCCTCCCTCGTGCAAAGTTTGATTTGCACACGTTTCGCTAAATTAAGTTCGTTGCTTTTGGGCATATCGACAAAATGTAACTATAATATATTTCGTTGCGTCAGATGTTTTATTGCTGAATACGGTCTGGTCAATTAGTTTCTATGACTTCTCAGGGACCGAATAGTAAATCTAATTTTAATATATTGTTCAAATAGGTTTTGTTCTTCATTTTTTACACGTGTAAATTTTATAGGTTGTGAAATACTTTTGGCCAAGACTTTATAGATACATAATGCTTAATAGGATATGAATCTAATTTAAAAGGCGATTCAAAAGGACCAAAGGAAAAGAAAGAAGTTTTAATACCTCCAGTATTTTCGAAAAAAAATGAGGCGTTTCATAATTTTCTGTCGATCGGTCGATTTATTGATCGCGTTCGAAGTATTATTTTTTTATCAACTTTAGTATTATTTTCTTATCATCTTTAACTGTACCCAAAGTTTTATGTAAGGACATCATAGAATGCCAGAAAGGTATTTTAATATAGCCTATTGTTCTGTTCTTTCCGTCGAAAACTATTAGGAACTTAATGTTATTTCCATAGACAAATTGTTAGCCTCATGTTTATGCCATTGTTTTATTAATGTTCTTCGCCGTTAAACACATTTCAAGTCGTAATCTTATCGCAAAAATGATGCATTGGATACATGTAGTTTATAAGCTTCGTTAACGTAGAAAATTTCGATTTTTAGAAGTTTAGAAGTCTTAGTCATCGCTAATAAAATTTATTATAACTAAAAATTTCTAGAACTTCTGAGTATTTTACTTTTTTTATACCTAGCAGCCTAAAATTCGTATTGAAGAATTAACAACTACAAAGAATAATCTGAATAATTGATAATGTTTCATGCGCAAAGATCTGCGCGGAAACATTCGGTAGCAAGGTTGGTACGATGTAAAAGAACTATGGATTTTTTCTATTTCTAACACCAAACGCCATCGAGCCGTGAAAGTTGAATGTGACGTAATCTGTGTTTACATAGAATTTCCCTTTTTTCAACCTCTTTCGACACTCAATTAAAATCAACGGCCCAACCGCGATTACAATTTCTAATTCGGTTCTCGATTTCATCACCAACGAACGTAAACGCACGCATGTGATGCATTCACAGAAAATTTTATTACGCATCGCTTTAACGAAATTAATATTTGTTTTGAGTTTTGCTAAATGGTTTATTTTATTTGTCGATTTAGTGTCGTGTCGGAATTGACATTTGAGTAATTAGCATACAATGAAAAATTTTAGTAAAATATAATTACTTATGCAAGTTGTATTAATACTTCCAAACAATTAGTCGTATGCCGTATATCATAAACGTCTTAAAATTGTTTTTTATTTTCATTTTTATATCATACAACATTACAAACAAACACAAGCATCAAAGAAGTCACCATTTTATGTTTTATGTATAAAGAACACTAAAAAGCACTAGTTGTACGAAGCCACTCCTAATAAATTCATGCAAATGATACAGGATGTTACAATTTCGCATGTATTCTGCACGGGTATCCTCTATCGTAGTTAAATTACCATTTATTGCAACGCAAAAATAATTACCGCCAAATAACATACCATCCTGTATATTCACAGTTACCACATGATAGTATCCTCATAGTGCTTTTTAAACATCCGGTCAGTTTTCATAAACAAACACCTCAGTGATTTTACAATAAGTAACAAAATATTGAATTTAAAAGTATCATTACTGTCGTTGCAACTGATCATAGCAATTGCAGATAATGTTATAGAAAATCATTGGAATATAACATAAGAAAAGGAACTAGTCGATTTTTTACCCACACGTAACGACGGATTAAAAGACATACGGGTTTATTTTGTCTTTATATAAGACAACAAACAAATACACTACTGGTTTACTATCTAAGTAAACTAGTATAAATACATTTAGTCCATTTTCCAATCTATCCAATCAGGTTATCCACAAATATATATAATAAACAATAAGTTAAACTTATCCCTGATAATATAACAAGACTAAGTATTTTTCAATTATTTGAAAAAGTTGTTAAAAAATTAAATTGGTATCAAGAAAGAATTTAAATTGTTATGAAAATATTAATACAAAATAGTATATGATATGAAAATTCATATAATATATTATTTCGAATCATGTTAATAAGATATTTTCTAAATTATGAAGCACAAATATGAAACAAGCATATCAATATCGGTAAAGCCATCAATACATAGTCTGGCCATTAACACTGTTACAATGAAAAATAAAGAATATATTACTTTTGAATTTGGAATCTGTCATTTTATACGATTGTACATTGTGTTTTCTTACTTTTGCGCTGATATGTTTTAAAATATTTTGTGATATTAAAATGGAGTGGGGTGATAAAGAGAACCGAATCTCTGTGATTCCATCACATTTTTTTATGTAGTAGGCTGACAAACGATAAAGTGGCTTACCTGATGGTAAGCGATCACCGCCGCCCATGGACATTTACTACAAAATTTGCATATGCGTCGCCAGTATTTAAGGAAGGAAAATTATGAATGAGAGAGGAAAGATGATAGAGGAGAAAGAAGAGGAGGATAGAGGGTGTTAGTTAGGGAGAGGGGATAGAGGTAGGCGGACGGGACGGAATGGAGGGGGATGGGCTACCAGTCACCTCACTCAGCAAACGAAAAGTGGAAGCAAAACACACTTCCACTTTACGCCAATTTTCTGTGAGGTCGTGGTACTTATCCGGTTTGAGCCGGCCCATTTAGCAACGGGAACAGTTGCGTGGCTCTACTACCGTGTGATACTCCAAATACAATTTTTAAAATCCTCCATATGCTTAGCATCAGGCAAATGTTTGTGTACCGGGCTATTAATAGGTACAATGAAACCTCCTCTGTTTGTGTTTGTTAAGTGGTCACTTCATGCCCGTACACTCGCGCGCGACTTTTCACTGTTACTGAAGCCGTAAAAAAACACTGTACTTATCAATGCGTTTGTTACCATCGAATAGACTTTTTTTTTCATTTTTTTTTAAACGCTACCCCTATAGTAAGATTGAAATATCTTGTGTTATAAGGGCATTTTACATACATAAATTTTACGGGGACATACACCCAGATCCGAAACTAATATTTGTAGTTCGTACAAATATTTGCCCCGGGCGGGAATCGGACCCACGACCTGCGACGCCAAAGCCAATAGCTTATCATCTGCGCCAAACGGTCATCGACACAATCGCTTGTTTTTAAAAAACCAAGCAACGAGACATGCAAATCATGCACCTGATGGTAAAAGACAGACTAGCTCACAACAATACATTATTTTAAACTACGTGAGATCTAAACGGTGCTGTTGGTCGATGCGACTCTGTAAAGCTCCTTCAGGACATACCTGTGGAAATGTTAAGTATCTGATACTGGATAGGCCCTATATCGGCACCCTAAGCTCTGCTTACGCCTAGGGATGATCTTCAAGCCCAATAAATACGCTGGTAACGTTACTGCCCAGCATTATTGAGATGGTAATAATGCAGTGGTTGCAAAAGAGCCATTTTACTTACAAATACAATATATATGCTTTATGTAAACCAAGTGTCTCCTACGTGTAAGCGAAAATTAAAGTGCTATTTTTCACAATAAATTCTTAAATCACCTTCATTAAATATTAAGTCGCTGTTATTATTCATTGATAACCCCTACAATTGTGTGTTGACTTGTAAAGGTTGAACTCCGGGGCTTTATGAAAAATAATTGTTATTTTTAATGTTTCTTCTCGTCTTAACTTTATAAATAAGGAATGTTTATGACGCCAAACTAATCTGCAGGTTGAAAATAACGTGTCACGTACATATGTATGCAAGTACATATCGTTTGTAAAAAATGTTCCTTGTAGTTATGAAATTTAAATAATATTAATAAAAAGATTTATTTTACACCACAAACACAAAAGTACAAGAAATAAACAACAGAGTTTAAAACAATTTAAGTTTTGCGAGAGCTGGTGTTTATACTAGATGTTAAACTCAGGTTTCCGAATTAAGTTTATAAAAGTAAGTACCCTTAATTATATAATAAGCATCATCGTAAACTTTTCATTAACTATATGTGCCTTTATAAAATCTAAAAAGTAAAAGAATGGCTCCTTATGCTGCTCCGATTTGTTACAATCCAATGATTCTCTTTCAATCTTATTCTTTGATCATATATTCCTCACAAACAGACGGAACACAGAAAATCGGCGTAGAGTGGAAGTATTTCTGCTTCCGCGTTTCGTCCAGTGAGTGAGGTGGCCGGTTGCCCATCCTCCTCCCTCCTCTTTCTCCCTCCCTGCCTTTTCCTCTATCACCTCCCCTTCTGATCCCTCTCTCCTCTCTTGCTCTTTCAAAAATTCATCCCCTCAAAGGCTGGCAACGCATTTGTATCTTCTGCAATGCTGCAAATGTCTATGGCCGGCGGTGATCACTTATCATCAGGTGAGCCGCTTGCTCGTTTGGTAGCTTAAGCCATAAAAAAGAAAAAAAAACAATCATCTACGACTTAGGGCAGTTCAAGAGCAGCTTATACCTCATTTTCAAGTCTTTTGATGCTGCGAACGTCCATGGGCGGCGGTGATCGCTTGCTCCTTTGTCTCCTAAACCATATAAAAAAGTTATGTCTTTAACCAGCGCTAAGCTAAACAGTCTTGGACTGATGTAGTTAGCTACCCAGTTCGTCTGCTTGTTCGTTGGGATTGTTTCCAGCTGTTGGTGAAGAAGGAAGAAGGTCGATAGAAGGCGGAAGAAGAAAATTTAACATATACTTTTTATATCTTGAGATAATGTTCTTCGACTTTTCTTTGAAAAAGATTAAGAGATCAACGATTTTATATCCCCATGCTTCCTAAATAAGCTGCTAACAATGCACTTAAAACCGGACGGAAAACATCACCGCTTTGAGGATCGCGTACCATGGTAAAAACTTTATTGGGCAATTCACTATAAAGCTGTCTGTAACACAAACAGATATCAGAGCAATTAATAAAGAAGGCGTTGACATGACACTTTCGTCTTGTCATTTTTTTTAATTTTATTTTGATGCACCTATACCCTATACCATAACGAATGTTCTCCGGATTTTTTTAATGAGTTTCTTTCGCCCGTTCTTCTCGGGACTGGGGCATTTTTTTCGGAACAGGTAGTAGAATCAATAGACGTCAAAAAGTGGCTGTAAACCGATCCAATTTTAAATAAAGAATTTTTGACTTTGGCTTTGACTATGAAGTGGGTGGGAAACGAGCAAGCGGCTTTACCGGAGGGGCTCACCGTGAGTGTGACAAAATTATAATATGTTTTTTTATGGAGCAGGCTGCCAAACGAGCAAGCGGCTCACCTGGTGGTAAGCGATCACCGCCGCCCATGGACATCCGCAAAATTATTTGCAAATGCATTGCCGGCTCTGAGGTGGGAGTTTTTGGGAGTCGAAGGGAATGGGTAGGAGGGGTAGACGCACCGGCCTATCACCGAACGAAACGCGGGAGTAACAAATGCGTTGCCAGCCCTTGAGGGGTGGAATTTCTGAAAGAGGGAGGGAGGAAGAGAGAGGGAGCGGAAGGGGGAGGGGATAAAAGAAAAGGTGGGGAGAGGAGGGATTGAGAAAGAGGAGAGAGGAGGATCGGCAACCGGCCACCTCACTCACCAGACGAAACGCGAAAGCAAAAATACTGCCACTTTACGTCGATTTTCTGTGAAGTCGTGGTACTTATAGGGTTCGAGGCGGCCCATTCGGCAGCGGGAGCAGCTGCGTGGCTCCACCTCCATCCATATGTGCAAAGGCCAACATTAGATTTTACAAACATGGCAAAAGATTAAGTTTCTTTAATTTGCCAAAGCATCTACTTTCACCGTGGAATATTTGAAAGAAAATGACGAAGATAATTCTATTACCCACAGATTGTTGAAAAAGGTGTTCAAAAAAGGTAAAGTCGAAATGAAATTGCACTTACATTTTAAGTTTTATTTTTTTTTATTAAGAAAACATATTAAAAATAACATTTCAATAACTACACTATCTAAACGTCGAGATGTGTCCGTTTCGCAAAAATGTCTCCACAGATCGAGAGATCTTTGTAAATTGACAAATAGATGAATGATGCTTAATTCTAGAGATAATTTTCACTATTGATGTAAGTTATCACGACTAATCAATTAAAACCATTTTCAAATCTTTTACCCCAACTTAAGAACTGGTTAACAAAAAACAATTGGCAAGTAAACCTTCGATGCACGATTGATAACTTTTATTCACTAAGTTGCATTCGAAGTTACACATAAAAATTGGCTATAATAAAAATAATAAGCTCACATAAGCTGGCTAATTTAACTTACTAAAAGAAACTATTTGGAAATTGCGATGGCTAAGTTGATAATATAAAAAAGTACATAACAAACAACCATACTTTAAAAACATGTTGCCAATTGAATCGGTCGAGTCAGAGGTTCCCAAATTTTTTTTCTCGTAGACCACTTTCAAAATTTTACCGGTTTCGGTTAAACCCAGCTGCTACATTTCAACCATATACCCAAACCTCGTCAAAATATTAGAAGTTTAGATTTAATCAAAGCGGGAAGCGCTGAACTCGATCGATTCGGGACCCTGTTCACACCAAAATCACGCTAAATGGCAAAATTATAAATATACTATAAATACGATACACGATACATACGATAAAACAAAGATTTTTCGTTGCAAAAATACACATATACAGTAGAATCCCGATTATACGGGAATCCGAACGACCGCCCTGAACTCATTGTCGCATCTCCAATTGCTGGCACACGTCTCTAATTGACGTATATTATTATATAGTATAAATTAGTCATCGTAATTTGGCATGTAACTTTTATCGTTATCCAAATAATAATTCGTACAAACTCTTTAAGTTTATTTAAAATCATCTAATTTAACTTTGAAATCGATTATCGGATTTACGATTATACAACCGCCCCCCCCCATATTTGATCCGAATAGTCGGGATTCTACTTTATATACCAATATGTATTCTTTGAATACAGTGATGTATTAATTTAACAAGGCACCGATGCATTATGCATAACCAACATTATATTGTAAACATTTACACACGATCATATTTACAATTTATATATTTTATAATCTATTTATATAAGTATTATGCCATTTGACAAAATGATTTGGGATCGTCTTTATTGTGAAAAAATAACTGACACGAATCTATTACAAAGATCCAGGTCTAAACATCGATTAATTAAAAAGCTATTTTCTCCTTTCCTTTTACAAGTCACTAAAAACTAATGAAAAAATGATAGACCAAGTAACTCTTACAAAATTTTTACTCTTTCCGATTCAACTGTTTTCTTGGGTACAACTTTATATAAAAGAAACTACAGTGGAACACCCATCTCTCAACACTCGCAGGTAAATTCAGTGCAGTCGTCTTTGCAATAAGGAAAGTAAGCTAATTGACGGAAGTCGATACAGCTTGACTCGTTTATTTTAGTTATTTTCATAGTGTTCTGTCTTGCGGCGTAATTAATGCTGCTGAGATAAATTCGGTATTTATTCTTCAGAAAAGTGCCGTGGGAGGGTTTTATAACCGAGATTCCCTGCGAGATTTTAAAGGAAATAGTATTTTAACGGTTGCCTGACAATGTATACTTTGTAATATATTGTTTATTCTATAAAATCTTTATAGTTTATATAAAATCAGTGACAGACACACAGTGAATACTGGAAACAAATATAAGCTTGAAACACCTCGATTTCGTCTCCAAAAGGTGAAAAAATCCTTCATGGGCATTGGCGTACGCATATTTAATAAAGTTCCATAAAATATCATAGATCTACCACTTGGCCCTTTTAAAACTAAAATTAAGAACATTTCGTTGCATAAAGCTTACTACACTGTTCAAAAGTTTCTGGTAAATCAAAATGCGCGGAACTTAATTGATTGACTCATATATGGGATAGTTATTACATTGATATTTTAAAAGAGCAACTGTTGAGTTTCTCGCCGGCTCTTCTCAACAGAACTGCGTTCCGAGCCGGTAGTAACTTTCTCATGAACAAAATGTAAACATGACGATTCAAAAGTGCTTGTCAAGGCCTACTTGAATAAATATATTTTGATTTGATTTGATTAGACAATAACATCGCTTGTGACGTTTCGATCGATCGGTGCAAAGAATCTTCAATCTCAATCATAGACTTTCAACATCGTCTGTTTTTAAATTCACACCGAGGTTAAATGTCCAAAACGGCGGTAATCAATACAAACAAATTTAGGACCTCTAACATCTAAATATTAATATCGTACAATATTCCAAAAGTCGGAAGTTTATGTTACCATTGGCCGATGAAATATTATTTATTATACATTTTATAATCTATATCATTCATTGCGTGTCACGTAGATGTACTACTAAATGGTGAATTTAAACTTATCTGCATCTAAAGAAATCAAATTGTACCCACAAAACATCTTACACGAAGTCAATTGATTAAAAGACTGTCAATATAGAATATAAGTACATATGAACTGAACTAAAATAAAAATCACTAAAAAAAGTTCAATAAATAGATTTTTTTGATCTATAGCGCTACATTTAATGTCACGATTCAAATATTTATCAACACTATACACCAACGAAACTTTCTATATGTACATACGCGAGAACAGATCCTGTTCTACTGATATACATATTTAAATTTAACATTACTAGATAGATCAAGGCAATGTTTAAGACTGTACTTAGCACATTATTGGGCCCATTGCTAGGTACGCACTAATTCAACCTAAGTCGTAAGTAAACAAATAAAAACCGACTCTGCGCTAACCACTAACCTAACCACTTCCACCTCGGATTACCTCTAAATCACTTCCGGTAATAATGCAGGCTGCAATTACCCTAACCGAAACACATTAGTGCCCGTACATTACTACTTGACGATGTAACAACTGACAAATTAGTGCAACTAACCCAGGCTTTTTGCAAAAGGTATCTACCACTTACGAATTAATAATTTAAATATATATTCAATGTAAGTACTATAATATATAATAGTATAATAGTATATAATATAATAGTAATCCTGTGTTGGCCTCAAGTTAAAATGTATTATTTTTATGTTATTTTATCTCTTTGTAAACACTGTTGGATTACCTAAATATATATATATATATATAGAGAGAGAGAGAGAGGCGTCTATAGCCCATAGCCCAAGCCCAATCCTCACTGACGCCGCGTGGCGGTCTGTGCCCAACTTATAATATACTGAAAATGCCACCCACGGCCGTCGTCCCCTAACACCGCTGCGCTCTTATGCAACTCACACGCTACACCATAGGTAAAGCCGCCTCTGCCTACATATCTATATATATAGCAATATCTACTAATAAATAAATCCTCATATGGTTTAAAAGGAATTCAAGCTAGTTGAAATGTCGCTAAGAGGAGTCAAGGTAACTGGTCGTGAAGTCAAAGTTGCTCCCTCAGTCGTTGGCAGCATGCGTTGGGAGTACAGATCACTGCGTCTCCTCTTGGGCGGGGCCCTCGTCGAGTATGGGAGCCGTCTCCGGAGACTTCATCAGCTTCCTGACCAGGAAACCGATGCCCAGGATCAGCAGCAGGATCCCGATCGCCTGTAACGCACGAGGGAAGTAGCATACAATTGCCCACGAGCTGATAGTTGACGGTGTCAATTTTTCTGTCAGAGAATTTTAAGTGCCTTCAAAGACAAGTAATTTTGGTAATTTGACCTGAAGTGCTTGCTGAAAAGAGAAACTCTAGAACATACTAGAACGTGATGAGATGGACGTACCGTTAGCGCATAGAAACCGTATGGCATGCCGTCGCGAAGGTTGAGGGCGAACCTCGCCAGGCGAGCGTAATCCTCGCTGATTCGGACCTCCTGACGGAACCAGAACATCGGGACCAGCGTGTCGTTGTCAGGCAGCTGGTTGTTTAGCCTGTGAGGCGAAAAACCAGCATACTCAGATTCATGGCGATGATTGGTGCTTGGGATTTGGTGACCGACATCAGCACACAAAGACACTTCTTCATTGTGATTATTTTTAACCTAAAGGGTCAGGTATAGTAGGCGCACTCTGAGTGGAAGGTCAGCAGGTGAAGAGTTAGATGAAAGAGGTTCAAATTGTGAAGGCTCAATGAGTGTAGGCTCCAGTGGGTAAGTGCTCAGATGATGGAGGCTCACTGGGTTAAATGCTCAGTAAAAGACCCGAAGGTATAAAGATTACGTTGAGGGGAGTCCCGGAAGGTGAATCTAGGGAGAATCATTCTATTGCTGAAAAAGTTATCACGAGCCCCGTTAGAGGATATAAGAGACTACTAAATACGAAAGGAGATTAACCAAGTGGACAAGTGGAAACCAACAATCAACTAACAGATAGCGTATTGATTAAAGTGCGGGAAGTAGCGAGTTAAATAATAATTTAGAAAAGAAAAAAATTTGTAAAGAAGCATTCATTTGATAGTTTTTTTTTTATTTATGTAGTAGGCTGACAAACGAGCAAGCGGTTCACCTGATGGTAAGCGATTACCGCCGCCCATGGACA
>DWHO01001201.1:0-16231 GCA_018247575.1 Eurytides lysithous rurik
GGCCGGATTCGGTCGGGAGGTCATCATCAAGGTCTATGGCCAATGCAAAAGGGCTCTAACATTACCGATGAGTGAGTCTTTTTACTGACTATGTGGGACCTGCCGTTGTTTTCTACGTAAGTGTACGGTGAATAAGTTGGCAGACGGTCTACCCCACCCTTCCATTCTCTTCCCCTCCTCCCCTCCATAAAATTATCGCCTCAAAAGGTGCATGCCCTACAACCAAAGCCCAATCTAGCTAAATCGTAGACGCATCATGGTTTGCAATTTTAATAAAGAATTTGTAAAGATATAACAGTTATTATATCACCTTATAGTACTTATATTACAAATGCAATAGTGTTTTTGTTTTTCTTTCATATATCAAAGGAACAACTGATTAGTTTTTTTCCTGTATTCTTCACGTAGAGCTTTTGCAGTTTTTGGTATGATCATGAAAAATTTAAAAATGTTATCAAATCTGATTACAAACAAAGCCGTGGGCATAACCTGGTATATGAAAGCATGTTCTATGTTTGCAAATTGTTATTTTAAAATTAGGGTATTTGAGGCGGAAACTCTTATGGCAATAGATATAACTAGTCTCAATTTTTGAAAAAAAAAAAAGCACGTACACATTTGAAGTTATTAAATAAAGTTTTTGGAATAATATATATTTATCACATTTAAGTATACAAAAGTGATTTTAATTTTTATTGTGTTACTCACAAAAATAACATGAATATTATTGTAACGGCTATTGTTTTTAATAAATTTCTATAATAAACTAAGAATGGTTCTTTTTTGGTTTGTAACAAATTACTAAATTAGAATAACACAAGAAAAGAAAATCGCTTTTTTAAACATTTTGTGCGTGAATTTGGGATACCGCATTAATCCTGCTTTATGTGAATTTCATAAGTTCATAGCAGATTAACAGGAGACTGAATCAATTACGCATTTCTAAACTTGAATTATTGGGTAAAAACTAAGAATTAAGATAAATTACTTCACACTTTCGTATCAACGGAACGGGCCTTTCAACATTTACATATTGAAACAAACTGTTTATTATCTTGAAATTAAGTTCGTACGAGGGTGGAAATCGATTAAAATTCTTTTCACGGGCGGCCTATACACAAAGTTTCGTTAGAAGCTCTTTGAAAACTACCTCTTAACCTATCCCTTTAATTAACGAAGCACGTCTCTCTCTTCTTACACTATTCTCGAACTATTTGTATGAATTTACGGGACTATTTAACTTTACTATATTATACTATACTAATTTAACGCTGTACGATAATATACCTCAAACTAGTCGTAAATACAAGACTGGTGATAATTTGCATTTAGGGCGATTGTGATCGTTAAAATTACGTTTTCACTTGCCTCGTTTGATTCTACATGTATTTTATTGCTAAAGAACAAAAGAAAGTTTCTAAAAGTTGTATTCTTTAAAAGAGAAATGTGACACAATGTTTTCAACTTTTCACGATTATATTAGTTAATATTTTTGTAGTTTCTAATAATTTAGAACGTAAATAAACTATTAAACTATTTTAAAAATGTACCCAAAGCACAGCGTTCTTATTTCACAAGATTTTGTCAACACTACTCAGAGTCATGGCTAGAACCATGCTCGGCACCGAACTTTAAAAGTTTGACAAATTTTATAGAACGAGGTAAAATACAGGGTGTCAGCGAGCGGAAATTGCGACTCAATTGGAGTTGGAGAAGAAGTCTGGTCAAATATAAGAGTAACGGGACAACAAAAGCACTAACTGCGTGATCACCAAGAAAACTGCTTTCTCACAAATAAAGGAAAAGCATCTACTCAATTGGCTGACGAGCTCTGGAAGGTCGTTGGCACCAAGCTTAAGCAAGCACGATACTGTGAAACAAACGGCGCATATTGTATTATGTATATATGCCAATAATTAGATCCCGGATGTTAGATCCACCAAATGCCGATGAATATTTATACTACAAAAATGTGTGTATGTTATCATATTTAAAATAAGTTGACTGTTTTATTTCAAGTTTGTGTGTCACTTTCGTTTTGAAGGATTTAAAAATATATTTATTGATCAAGACGTTTGCAGGTATAAGAATTTTTTTCTAATGCAAATATATGTCTTTATAAATAAAAATTACCAAGTGTCGTTTGAGCACTGGTAGTCTAGAATAAAAAGTGCCTTACTAAAAATAAAATAGGATCTCGGGTACACATAATCTATTACCGATACAACATCGCTGTCATCAATGCACTTTAACTTTAAGTTATTGCACTACTTTGCAGACTGTTTTGTAAAGGAGCCTAATTGACGGTACCTGAAGTTTCAAGAAGTTAGCATCTTGCGATATTAATTAAGTACGAGAAAGTTGAAAGTTTTACTTATTAAAGAACTAATTTACGCAAGTGAGACATAATTAAGATTTATTTGACCACGACTTTATTAAATTTCAATATTTTGTAAGTAAATAGAGGAAGGTAAGGTAGGTAAGAATTTGAGCTGCAATGAGGCTAAAAAATAGTCAGAAAACGGAAAAAGGTCCAAAGTTTAAAACGTCACCGGTTAAACTGCGTCGCAACTTTTAATTGGCATAGTTGATCGGTTATTTCGTCAACTGGTGTAATTGACGTCCTCGAAATTGAAAGGATGAAATCAGTCATTCTAACCGATTTATTGAAAAAAAGGCGTGAACTGGTTTGCATTCTTTTATATATATTTGGCCTGCAGTGGGATACTATAGGTGACATAAAAAATGTACATGTTGCGCAAAATTTCCACCAGCTGTCAATCAGTTTTGATAATTATTTTTTTCTATTATAGGGTTTAATACAAGGTCGTTCTCATTCAACAGGAATTCTATTGTTACTTGAACTGCAAAGATACAGCTAACTTCTGTAAATCAAATAGAAATTGTATTTCTGCATATTTAGGTATATCGGCATTAGTTTGATTTCAAATTAACATGGGAATAAAAAATACATTTTTTTTAATCCACACAGATTAGGAGCGTAAATGAACAACGGCTAAAAACGACGAAAGCGAACGCCTTCGCCTCGCCTATGCATTGCCGGTTTTTAAGAAGAGCTTCTTAACGGTCAAAATTTTATATTGGTCTGGGAATACTACACATGACAGCCGATTCCTTAAGTTGGTAGTTTGTGGGAAAAAATCCGGGGAACAGCGCACGGTGATGGATTCCCAGCTGTCCATCTGGACACAATCTGTTAAGGATCATCTTTTTGCGTTTCTCATTTCGAAAATAGTAACAGCCTGTATATGTCCCACTTATGGACAAAATGTAGAAGTCTGTACAGAGGGTATAGGGCACAGTCCCACGATTTGGCAGATTTGGAATGGATGAGGAATTTCTTAATTTGTGTTTAAAGTCAATAACCTTAAATACAAATTAAGAAATTCATTGGTGACAGGATTTGAGATTTGCTCGATGTTATAGAATTAAAAACGAGCGTCCGCACACTGAGCTACCAGGGCTTGAAAATAGTTAACAACAAAAAAATAAAACCTTAATATAACCTTAATATAATAAAACCATACTTGAACTGCATCGATCTAATTAAAGCACAAAGTTAATGCTATAGAAAAAGTGTTTTTCTTTCAAATAGCCGCTATTAAGATCTTATTCACGATAAAGTAGGCCTCTAAAACACTTTTGAATTGTCATTTTTACATTTTGTTCCTAATAAGAGCTGCTATCGACTTGGAATGCAGTTTTATTGAGAAGAGCCGGCAAGAATCTCTACAGTTTAAAAATCGATTACAATGTTTACAACGGTACAATACAATAACCACCCCACAAGCGAGTCAATCGATTTCACTAATTTTGATTCATCAGAGACTTCTGTAGTAAGCTTTAAGCAAAAAAAAAATATTTTTAATTTTAGTTTTAAAAACAACAATTAGCAGCCCTGAGATATTTTGTAGAATTTGTATGATTCACATCATTAACCGAGGAAAAATATTTGATAAAACGTTTGAAAAACAGTAAGAGTATAAGCGTTAGTTCATTTAATCAAAAAATTAAAAGCATTGATTAAACAAAAGCAACAATCCTTATAGAAATGAATATCCTTTTATGTCAACTATTACGTAAATATTATAAAGAAAGTTTAAACGACGACAAAATAACACTGTTATTACCATTCATTTGTTTGAGTATTCACTGTAGGGATGCACACAGAACTCGGGATGCAGGGAAATAGACGTCTGCGGGGGAATTTACTAGAACTGAAACTTCAGGTGATAAAGTTGGAATAACGCCTTTATCAGTCGTCTCTCCTTGAAATTACGGTTTCGAAATGAACTGAAATAGTGCCTCTTCACCGCGTGGGAATAGTTCAAAGAGAATTTTCAAGCGATTATTGTAGAGTAGGATAAAATACGAAAAGCTTAGTTTTGTTCTTACGTGTGTCTGATAAATCGGTTGTATGGTGTGTATATTTTGATTAAGTTTAACGTTTGTAAATCACTGCTCAAGTATTCACCATTGTAAGAAATAATCACCTGTGGCCTTATTTTTTCAATTCCTACTGTCAGATCACACTCTCCTTTTATAAATTTATATAATTTGTCCAAATTTTTAATCGTTGATAAAACACTCATCACCCATCCACTCAAGTTCAATTCCTTTTTTAAAAATTTTTTAGTGAATGTTACTTGATGTTGATACAGTTTTTTCAAAAATTAATTATTTGATTAAAATAAATTAATTTATTTAACTTTTATAAGATGTTTAAAAATTGTCTCATATATGATAGAATTTTTTAAGATAGAATTTAGCAGGAAGTAAACCTGTGAATTGTAATTGTTTAATAAATAGTATAATAGTAAAATATTTTTTTATGTGTTGACCTAAGAAACGATTTTATTCTTTTTTATATTACCTGTCTTTAAGAATTTGAGCAACGAACCAGCAAGAAATACAGCACCATGCTCACATACGTTCAAAACTGCTTGACTTTGTACAGCGTTCATTACTCAGGGATGTCAGAAGGCGTATGCATCTTTATGTCAAGTGATTATGCTGGTAAAATTGCCTTTAAAACCGCTACATAGATATGCTTGCACATTTCTACATGGCAGCAGAATATCTGGCATTTTGAGGGTGTCCCTAAATACGTCAAAACATGTAAATATTGGTTTACACCCTCTACGAGACTCCCGTGATCCTCCACCTAGACTACTTTTGGGATTACTGCCGTAGACCATAGGTTCCCGAGAGGGGTATGGTATCCAATTCGTGAAAACCAGCATTTCCACGGAATCAGCAATCCGATGAAGCTTTATAAAGCCGCATAGGCTAAAAGCATCTACGTCACACAGGATTAAGATTAAGAAAGGGGGATTACACAATTCAAGAATTACTTCCCTTTTTGGCTTTTAAAGTCATGGTTGTACAAAATAATAAAATAAAAATATATCGGTAGCAAAACAGCAAGAGTAACATATGATTTACCAATATAGGTACCCAAGAGTCTTTATCAATAATACATCTTTTGTCTTATCAAAGTAAACGTTAGTGGCGTTGTAATTTTTTTTGTAACATTTGAATGTTAACACGATCATAATATTAATATTTTCGCAAAGCTTGATATATTTTTATTTTTCTTAATAGCTTTCTTAACGATCAACGCATTAATAACAATTGTAAATGTATTGAGTTAGCTCAATTTAAACGTATTCTCTGGAAACAAAGTAAAAAAAAAATGTACGAACGCTTCATTTTGTTACAGCTCTTGTTCAGTTTGTTTCGGCTTTAACTCTGCCATTCTGTAATTTGAATGCATGGAATATTTTATAATAAATGAAAATAAAATCAAGAAAGTTTCGACGTGGCTTTCCTGAAATGAAGTTTCACTTAGGTACTGTGAAACTGCTTCGACGATTTTAATTATGGTCGCGAATAACTTCACCGGAACCGAGGAGAAGTTTCAATAATGGGGGTACATTTCTACAATTTATATATATATATAATTTTGAAATTAAATGTTGCGCACTTCTCTGTCATTATTTCAATCGTAAGGGACGTTATAGTTGCTATTTAACGAATGTGAGTACAATTTAGAGAGTAAAGTTATAGTTCTAATTTAAAGTTCCATTTTACTATTGGAATACTTTTAGATCTCTGATGAGGATTTTTTTTTATTTATTGAAAATAATTGTATTGTATTTTTATAGCTGCGTTATATAATTTGCAGTATTTTGATGGTTTTATTTATCGAATATCAGTAGTTCTCCGATGAAAAACATTGGTAGAATGCGACACAAATATTTAAACAGAAGAAACCATATTTATAACAAAACGTAATACTTTGTGGTGTGGGAGGAAGAAACCAAGCGGCTTACCAGATGTTAAGCAATTGTCAATGCCCTTGGTTATTTTACAATATAACTTATTAATGATTTGCTAATGCATTGTAAGCGTGAACAGACTCATTGTAAAGGACTTTCAGTTAAAAATACTACTAACCATTACTGTAACGAGGTAGATTTGCGTGACAGAAAACATTCACTCGTTTAGCTTTATAGGCATTTATATGTATAAAGAAGGCTATAATATGTCATGGGACATCTCACACATTGCCATTTGATCGCAAACTAGACAGAGCCTGTACTATGGTCATCAGACAACTGATATACATAATTATATATTTTTAAATATATACTTATATAGATAATTAATACCCAGACACAGAACAAATGCCTATGCTTATCGCACAAATATTTTGTCCTGGGTGGGAATCGAACCCACAACCTTTGGCATTGCAGTCAGGAGCACTAACCACTACACCAACGGGCCAGTCTATAAAGCTTAACTTCAAAACAATGCATTGAATATTAACTGGGATCAACTGTTTACATGCCCATCCGAATATGTACTGTTCAACTTGTTTGGGAATTGGGTGATTAGACCGCAATCGATCCCACTCTGTAAAGGTTTTGGTTTACCACGAACCCACGGTGAACAAAATCTATCGATAATTGGCGGATTTATACAGATTAGAACCTCCCATTTTTGAGTTCGCTTCAGGTACCTACGCACTGTCGATAAACAGTAAATTATTTTATGCGCCGAACTAATAACGACATTAAAATTGCTTTTACGGCCGCACTCACCTCTAATGTATAACAAACAGGTCAGGATGGTAATAAAATAAGCTGACACAAACGGGGAGTGACCCTAATTTGCGAAGTTAATGCTGATTTTATAACCGCCGTGATTTTTAATTACTACCGTATCCCGGTAGTGTTCTTTTATCCGTTATTAATATTTGTAAAATAACGAAGCTCTTAAAATTTTAAAAATATTTACAATGGATTTGCAGTAATACTTTGTCATTTTAAATATTTATAATGAATATTATAAATAAAGGTTCATGCTTGTCACGTTTTACAGTATTTTTTTGCCCGCACCCCACCCTCTTTGGGACCCCCCCTCCCGCCTGTATATCCTCTGTTATGGTGCAAATATCCATAGGCGGTGGCATTCGCTTACCATAAAGTGAGCCGCTTGCCCTTACAGTGTTGTTGCTGAGTATAGATATGCCATCTCAAGTCTCCAGATTACAACCGCATCTCAGAATCAAACCGTAAGTGCCAATTTAAAGAGACGCTTGAAGATATATTACACTGTCTAACCAAGGCATACCTCTATAGCTATTGCACATTCTAGTAGAGCAATGCAGTAGCTCCCTTTGCTGGTTAATAGGCCGGTATGAACCGAGTAAGTACCACGACCTCACGGAAAACCGCCGTTAAGTGGAAGTGTTTGTGATTCCGCGTTTCGTCCAGTGAGTGAGGTGATCGGCGGTCCATCCCTCCATTTTCTCCCCTATCCCTTTCCCTTTTATAAATTACACCATTTTTTAGACATTTACACATTATGGCTGGCGACGCATTTGCAAGTCATTCGATATTGCGAATGTCCATGGGCAACGATGATTACTTACCATCAGGTGTATTTTTTTACGGAGTAGGGTAACAAACGAGCAAGTGGTTCTAACGGTGGTAGAGCCACGCAGCTGTTCCCGCTACTGAATGTGCCTTATTGACTGGCAACGCATTTGCAAGTTTAGTAATGTTGCAAATGTCCATGGGCGGCGGTAATCGGTTACCATCAGGTGAACCGCTTGCTCGTTTGTCAGCCTACAAAATAAAAAAAAGAAAAAAAAAAGTGGTTCACCTTATGGTAAGTGATCACCACCGCACATTTGCAATATTATAAATCTTGCAAATGCGTTGCCAACCTTTAAGGGGGGGAATTTTTAAAAGAAGGAAAGAGGATGAGTAATGGGGAGGAAGGAGGAAAGTGGGAACGGAAGGGAGAAGAGAGGGAGGGAAGGGAGGAGGATGGGCCACCAGTCACCTCACTCACCGGACGTAACGCGGAAGCACAAACACTTCCACTTTACGCCAATTTTCTGTGAGGTCATGGTACTAATCGGTTCGAACCGGCCCATTCAGCAGCGGGGGCAGCTGCGTGGCTCTACCACCGCTAAATGTAATCCGTTTGCTGGTTTGCCTCCTTCTCTATAAAAAAATAATAACATGAATAACTGGTTTTCATAACGATTTATTGTATTTCTAAACACTACAATTTTTTAAAATGATACCACCAAACCCCGTACAATAAGTCGGATGTTTAAAATCAAAATGAAAACGCGATAAAATCCGCCAATTGGTTTAATTAAGACGACAACCGGTTTCATTGACATTAACAATATCGAAATTTAAACTGTCACGACCGTGAACAGATGTAAATCCATTCATAAAATTCATTTTCGAATTCATCATCATCATAAATTTAATCCGCTTTCAACGGGGGAAATTTTGCTTCCCTCAGCACCTCTGTCAGAATTAATCACTGTCACAAAAGGGTTGAGGTTATTGTAGCCTTAACTGTAGCATTATAAATCTCGTAATACGCCCCACTATAAATTTTCAGGGCATGTGTTAAACCAAATTTCCGACCTACTTCAGGATGAAATGGCGATCTTTGACCTAGACATTGGTGGCCCAGTTAACATTGAAAACGATAATAACGGATGTAAAACGGCTATAGAAATGTTATTTGACGCATATAATAATGTTTCGGTTACAAAATAATCGAAATATTAAAGCAGGCTATTTCACCAAAACGGAAACTCTGTAGTCCGATTTAAAACCAATAAACACACACGATAAGTTAGCCACAATTTAAACTCAAGTATTTGTATAACGCCATAATCAATTTGATAAATACGAGTTCAAAGGAATCGCAACTTACATTCCCTTGTTCACGAGAACGCGCAAAGCGTTTTTTGCACAGCAAACAAAATCAGATACAACCTAAAGAAAATAAAGGGTGCTCATATAAATTTGAAACAAGTTGTATCCTACATGCCGTTTCTTCGTGAATTTACGAGGAAGGCAGCACATGTTAGGAATTACCCAGTAGTTATAGGACAAAAGCTTATACAGAACTGTGATTTAGCGTTTTTGCATAGGGAAATTGCAGAATTATATCCGGGCGATTATTTACCAACGGGGTCGTGTTTGTTTTTGACTATTACTTTAAGCCCCATACGTTTAAAGTTACTCGCAAATAACGGTTTTATGCGACGTTAATTTTTTTTGTACGTATAATTCCCACAACGCTCAAATTTAAAACTAAATTATTCGGGAATTATGCGCTAATTAAGATTTATAAATTTTACTCCTTAATAGGGCAAGCTGGGCTTTTGGGCTATTATGGTAGCACCGTCACTGGCGGGTTGCACATAGCTCTTCACAGCTCCATATCATATCGATTTATTTATTTAAGTAGGTAATGAAATCATTGACATTTATATATTTAAGTTCACAAATTATCTAGAAGTCATTATGTAGTGATTCCATAAATAATGTAGCTTCGATTCTCACCTGGCAAAAATCCTTTTTAAATATTTTGATTGTAATAAAATATTGGCGACATATTACAATAGATAAGGACAATTAACTTGAAACCTGGAATAGTTATAATACTATAGTTAAAATAAAATAATTTTGATACTCAAATAATGTCATTCAGGCGATTTTTATAAGTGTGGAGCTCATAATAAAAAAAAAATTAAAATAAATGCAGTATTTACTTTAAGTTGTAAGTGTTATAAGGGTGTTTTACAGTATAAGTAATTAAGTAACGAACAAATATTTAACCCGGATGGGAATCAAACCTACAATCTGCGGCACCTAAGCCGATAGCTTAGCAACAAAGAGCCAAACGGGTCATCAAAAATAATAGCACTGTTAAATGTAGGTGTATAGGAAAGAAGACATTTCAAAATTGTGCTAAGACCTGGTACTATGTCATTTACCCGGAGACAGAAGACAGCAAATCCCTATGCCCAGTAATTTCTTTGAAACTGTCGCTCTTAAGGACCGGAACATACACAGAAATTGCGTTAAGCTATAATAACTAGCAGTCGATACAATCCTAGTAAAACTTTGTACATAAAATCCCCACTCTTTTATAGTGTTACTCTCGCTGTTGAATGGGCCGGCTCGAACCGGATAAGCACTACGACCTCGCAGAAAATCCTTTCCCTTCTCGCCTTCCTCCCTCACTCCTTCTCACTTCTCCTCCCTCTTCCTCCTTCTCACTTTTCCTCCCTTCCTATCTCATAAATTCCCACCCTCCCCCTGAATGGCTGGTAAGGCTGGTTTTGCATTACTGCAAATGTCCATGGGCGGCGTTGATCACTTACCATGAGGTGGAGGCCGCTTGTTCGTTTGTC
This sequence comes from Eurytides lysithous rurik, assembly GCA_018247575.1. NCBI lineage: Eukaryota > Metazoa > Arthropoda > Insecta > Lepidoptera > Papilionidae > Eurytides > Eurytides lysithous. Next base: position 10,766 of record DWHO01001201.1, read on the forward strand.
AGTCTTATCCATAAAAAAGTACCACCGTATGAGCTCAGTAAAAACCTTGAATTAATTTATTTCAATCGAACGGACATTACAACAGAGTTACACAATGTTTGACGCGACCGAGAAGACAAATGCGATCGGTTACCGGATTTAATTTCGACGGGGTCCGAACGTTAATTCTTTAACGACACGACCGGATTGAATAGGAATAACCACCGACCAGCAACCCTTTGGGGCGGCGATAATGGATAATGGGACGGTTCGGCAAAAATTATGGCCGACGCATCATCATCGCGCCGCCATTTGCAAATATTTTAATAGGAATAATGAATTAGATTGTTTTGTCCGCTCTACATAGATTTGAAGGTCGGATGTGCAGATAAACTTTTACTGATGTTTTTTTTAATAATAAAGTGATGCGTCGAGCAAGTCGAAGGCCTGATGTCAAGCGACTCGGTATTTCATAAAATGACAGATTTTTAAACTACGCGCATACAAAATTGATTACCCATGTCATTTCTGGGCTTAGAGATAAACCATCTTGCTTTATCCCTTTGCCAAGAAATGACCACTTCAGGCGGACGTTTAAAAACGTATTATTGGTAGCTGTTATATAGCTGTTATCATAAGTTCTTGATGGGTTTTACGTGCATAATTCCACCATCAGGTAAGCCGCTTACTCGTTTGCTTCCACCTCCCGAAAAAAATATGATGATGCTTCATCAAAAATCCTGTATATCGTTGTATATTATATTAATACTCCTAGCAGAGTCCGTCTGTGTTGGAACCAATGTATTGCCGGTTATTCTACGGTTAGTGGTGACTGGCACGTTGGTGTAGTGGTTAGTGCTCCTGCCTGCACAACCAATGGTCGTGGGAATCGTCCCACCCAGGACAAAATATTCGTAAGCTGTACTAAGGGAGGTTGTTAAGATTTAAGACCTGTCCGGACATTTATATTCGATATACTAAGAAATGCTATTTACTATCGTTTTTTTTTAATAGGGAAAATAGTCCGATTTATTTCGAATGAGGAATACGTGTTAATTAGTTAATTGGGTAACCAAAGCTTTGTCAAAATCGCATAAATATCTGTTTAATTGTATGATGTCTTACTGGAAGAACTGAACGAAAACTTATAAATGCAGTTGCCTTCATTTCAATTTATGCTATTTATTTGAATCATTTTTGAAGGATTCATTGCATTTGCTTCAAATTTTAAATCACTGTACATAACTTATACACGGTCTATAATTTCAGGTGCTTAACAGATTCAGGACGTCTATTGATGTTTCGTTAACCCGGATCATTGCAGAAAGACGATGATCTTCTCTAAATTATCTTAATGGATGTTGATATCATAGTTAATTTTTGTAATCATATTCTATGTAATTTGTGCTATTGATTATAAGGTTCCAAGCCTCTTTTACAGACTTCTTTCGTTATTACGCCGGCCTATTGATTGTTGGAAAAAATTGGAAGCATAAAAGGATCGACGTAATCCCCCAAGCGGATTGACTTCGATATAATTCGTTTGCATTCAGATTTATTTACAACGTTTTTCTTCATCGGCGAATATTTGATAAAACGTAACAATTTCCATACCTATGTCTCAAACTTTGAGTCTCTTAGCGTGTCACGATTCAATGGATTAACATACGCAAACGGATACTTTTAATCTCGTTAAACTTGGCTACTTATTTCAAAGAGAAATATTTCCTTTCCCTTTTGAATGTCATATCTCAAAGTATAAAATCGGTGCTTAAGATAACCTCGTCAAGCAACAATGTTTCTAAGCAATAGACATAATGCGATGCCTAATAACAACTACTTATTTTTTTTACATTAGAATGTGTTTTATTTACATTAATGTAATTATCCTACATATGTGAGCAATTTATTAAACGTTATTTTAAATCTTTATAAGACGTAAAATATAGAACTTAATAAGAGACACAGGGTTCTGTAATATCGATATAACATACCGATTTAAGAATAGCGCTTAAAATTTTTAAACTTCGATATGTTTTAAATATGCAAAAAGCTTACACGTATTTAACTCGCACGAGTAATTATAACATTTAATTTATTTATTAATTAATTGTGTATCACTTAATAACCATTATCAATTAATAACCATTTTTTACTGATATTGTGAATTCTATAGTGCGAAGTTGAAGCAAAGAATGGTTCTCCATTTAGCTTTGTTTATCATGAAATAATTACATATAAAAAAAATACAAATATTGCGAAGTAAGCACTCATGAGCTTACGGCTGGTATAGTTATAATGTTATGTATGCTTAATCCTTTTAGGGTACTTAATAAGGTATTTAATGAAGTGTTTATGGCAGATGTCTTAGCTTTATTTCAAATATGAACTGATAACTGTGCCGTTCTGACTTTGTTTTAAGAAAACCAAAAAACCGAACGAAAACTAGAGCAGAATACCATCGCTGCTTCCTACAAGTATTTATATATGAAACCTTAATAGACAACTTTGGCGTTCAAATTGTTATTACTCACTTACTGTTTTAAAAACGTAACGTTCCACCTTTCCTAGTTTTACCACGATCTGGATGCAAACGAATATCCAAATTCAAAACCGATTGCAACTTTCTAGATTTCTAACAGCCTAACCGGTGTTTCGATATTAAACATGTTGTTTTAAAACTTGATCCAGAGCCGTGGGTCGTGTAAAGTGAGTGCCTCGTTTGCAAGTGCCCACTTATTACAATTTGTAACATGTTCAAAAACAAATAATTGCCGCAATTAAATTTGTTGGCAATTTGTTCAGAGGCGCTTGTGTTCGTTTCCAACGTTTCGAGTGCAAGCGGTATATTTGATTCGAATTTTCCGTCAACGGGAAATTGCAATAGAATGTTCTTTGAGTGAAGTTATGACGTGTAAGCTTTAATGACTTAACTAATTTAATTTTGATTTAATCTTTTTGTACATATTAAAAATAAATAAAAGCAAAAGAAAGAAACACAATAGTTAATTTTTCATCTATACTACACTATACTATTATATTTTACGGTGGTAGAGCCACGCAGCTGCTCCCACTGCTGAATGGGCCGGCTCGAACCGGATAAGTACCACGCCCTCACAGAAAATCGGCGTAAAGTAGTCGGTGAGTGAGGTGGCCGGTGGCCCATCCCCCTCCCTCAGAGGGATACCATCAGCCTATTCTATGAACCGCTTGCTCGTTTGTCAACCTATTCCATAAAAAACAAAAAAAATATATATATATATAAATAAATAGGTGACGGCGTGTTTATCCCTAACAAGAGTTACTACCTTCTACTTACCTTCTACTTTCTACCTTCTACCAGCAAACCCGGTATTTATTAATTTAGACAAATTGGTAGGCGTGTGCAATCACTACTGAAAAACGCATATCAAAAATAAATATATATTAATGAGAGACTTAGGTTATTTTCCGGAGGAATTAGCAGTTAAGTAGTTCCCGAACTAAAATCCATGCGAGTGGAGCCATGGCTGGAATCCATTGCCCTTACACTTTTGAGAGTGTGTTAGTTTGTCCGTTGGCTTTTGTTTTTTAAGACATAGTCTAACGAGAAGATCAAGTCGAGCACCCAACGGCAAGCAACACATCTGCCCATAAAAACACAGTACAACATATCTGCTGAATCTGCTTTTATTATCGTCTTAGGTGGGCAAATGAGCAAGCAGCTTACCTGATGGAAAGCAATAGCCGCTGCCTTTGGACATTTGCAAAGACAAGACAGAAAGGTGAGAATTTTTGGAAGTGAACGGCAGTACAAGAGAGGGGGAAGCAGGAAATGAGAGAAGAAGCTGGAAAAGGAAGGAGAAAGAAGGAGATCAATCGGCCATCTCACTCATCGGAGGTTGGTACTGATCCGGTTCGAGCCGGTCTATTCAGCGGTAGTTGCTGCGTGGCTCGATGACTTTACTGCTTGACTCCGCGCTGTGCTTCTCAACCGGTTTTAGTTTTATTACTATACAGAGTAATTGGACTAGAACTTAAAAGGATTTAAAGAGTGTCAATTGCGAAAGATTTTTTAATCTCATTGCCCTGCAAATTCTCTGGATGCAATATGCAATACATAAAAATTTAGTGGTGCTAGCATATGCTATTATATAATTGCTCTGGGACAGAACATCTGATGTTGCTGTGCAATCTCACAGTTGAAATCTAACTCTGCTTGAGTAATCATCCTCGAACAAAATTCTAACACAATGAAAACATATTAAAGGTTACTTGCTCTTCTCTCTCGTTCTCTCACGCACAGTGTCTGCTAAAAGACCTGTTAGATCTTTAAAATTACCGGAAAGTATATCCGTCTGTTTTAATAAGATTATAAGGTAATATGGGTAATAAGATTTAGGGAAGTGTGAATTTTGTTCTGAGTTTTATGGTGACAATCTCAAAATTATCCTTTCAAAATCTAATTTTAATCAGTTAATATATAATACTTATCTTTATCATATATTTTTATCATAGGTGAGTTGAGGTTTTTCCCGTTTTTTTTTTGATAAAAAAACACCTAACTTTGAAGGATTTTATTTATTCAAAATATTGGCCATCACCCACACATTTCGTTCATTTTTCAAGTAACTTATGAATACAATGCCAGAAAAACTGCTTGTCTGTACTGATGTCCTCGATGTCCCGTCCAAGCGATTTTAAGATGTTTTTCATCAGTTTTTCCATGTAACAAAATCATTTGTTCATGTCTTCTGGCCCATTTCAGTCGTCTTTCAATTAATACGTGGTTTAAATTAATTATTTAATTGTTAGCCATAGTATTGTGTTTTAACGGTTTCGCTGGGCTTCAAAAGTCCATAATACACAATATCGCTCTGGTCCTACTAGACACAGAGCATGGTCTTCTTGCCGAAGTGATTTGGCCTTGGTCTTGATAGACAGGCTTCGCCAGATGAAATTCGATGCAAAAATTATTTCCTTTCATGGCGTTGAAGCAGCATTTCACAAGTAACTTTGCGATTTTTCATTTGACATTCAAGTGGTTGTGGGACCCAATAACCGAGTTTATCGATCTTTCATAATGTCTTTTGATTGTTTCTTGTGATATATGTAATGCTTCTTCTAATTGCCGTTGAGTTTGAGTTGGGTCATCATTTCTCGTCTTCTTATTTTGGTGGTCCACCAGAGCGATCAGCGTCTTTCACATTAAAATTACCACTTTTAAACTGTCGAAACCATGATTCACGTGTTCTAATCGGCGGAGCGTGTTCACCATATCTGTCTATTAATAAACAATGACTTCCAACAGCCTATTCCTTTGATGAAATAAGAAAAAGCAATGCGTGCTGCGAATGTTCTTTTTCGGGCACAAAACTCGATATAATCACTGAACGATAAATCAAAGGGGCTAGTTTTTGGCAGACTCAACTTGTTTATGTTTGTAGTTTATAGTCACACAAAAAAAATGGCGTGTGGGTCAAATTAATAGGCTGAGTAGTTTTCGTT
>DWHO01001202.1:0-16227 GCA_018247575.1 Eurytides lysithous rurik
ATATATATGTATATATATATCTAACAATAAATAATTAGCATATGACTGAGCAATTATCGAATCAAACTAAAATTTAGCTACTAAGGTTTTTACAAAACTAGCTTGTGGTTCAGTATATGTTAGTTAGCTAGATTATACAAACTAATTCTAAATTCCCCTACTTATTGATAGATAGCACAATGGCTTCGCTTGTTGATCTTAAGACTACTACTACAAAGTATGACTATCTACATCTACTATAAAGCTAGACTTCCGGTCTTCTCACAAAACTTTCAGAGTACCTTCATGAGAAGAAAAATGTTTGCAAAACTGTTTGTCAATTAAATTGAAGCTAAATGAATAGTTACGCTATTTATTTGGATGTGAATAAATACTATATGAATGTAATGGTAGTCAATTGTTAAGGCGTTTACATAGCTCGGTATTTCAATTTTAACGTAATCGATGTGTCATTACTGAAAATTTGCAGTAGCTTTAAGCCGCTCCAGTAAATCTGCTGCTATCGAGGAATGGGTCAGCTCAAAGGTCACGTGAGGGGGAGGGGGCGATACCAGCAGATTTACGTGACGTTACCTAGTAAAATATTAATCTGTGTTCGGGTGGTTAGCAATTTATCAGCTGGTGTGATGGACCTACCATGCGGGTGGTAGTGATGGGGCGCCCGGTGAGTCCGCCCGTGTCGTTGATGCTCGTGTTTGACTATCTCGACGACGTTATTAACAGTGTCGGAGAATCCGATGTCTTGGTGGTAGCCTCCGTAATGGCCACGCCTCCGCGGGCTCGGAGTCCGTCTGCGATTTTTGAATATCATTAACATAAACTGGTAATTCCTTACGTACGACACACTTACCGCAGTTCCAACGTAAAAAAGGCATTGACACCACCTTTGTACAAATTAAAAGGCAAGCAATGCAGGGATCAGAAGTAGTAGTAGTAAAGGAGTACATAACAGATTAGTTACTAATTATTGGATGGAACAGTTAGATTAATAGTGGTAAATTGGATGCAATTCAATGATGGTGTAAAACTGATGGAGTTATGGAATAGACACTAAAACGATTAATATTTTGCCTTATTATGTATCTTGAGATAAACTATTTCTCAAGCATTAGGCATTTGTACAGGCTCAAATATTAAAGACGACTTAACCAACACAGCATGCTGTTTATTTAGTCGTTAGTAATATATCAAAAATTAAAAGGAAAAAATAGTTAGAATTAGTCTTTTGCTTATATTTCGGGCAAATTTGACATACCCACGTCGTAATACGATAACTCTCACTTGCGTCGTATCATTGAGGGCACTATAAATAAAAAGAAAGAAAGTAAAAAGAAAAAAAAACAATAACGGTAAGTACAAACGATAATTAAACAAGGCGTACATCTCCTTAAATAGTAAGATACCTTAAACTTGACGATCTCCCATGGTGCCCGTTTTGGTAAGCATGAGGCGGTTGTAGTCTTGCTTCATCTAATGATTCCATAGATGCATGATGCGACCCAACATCTTGCAGCTCCAGAACCTATAATTGGTTTTGAATCAGTTCAACGTCGCTTAAAAATACAAGGATAACAATTACGATGTCTAAAATATTGACGTTATAACTTACTGTCCCATATTTACAAAATCAGCATTATTGTCACAACACCAATGCAAACACACTAATTTGAGGTATGCAAAACATGCAATGCGTACCGTGCTTGTGCTGCAGACACTATAACATCAATTTCGTACTTACCCAAAACCTCAGAGCTAGTGCAAGATATACTATTGAACCATGCAGCAACGATATTCTATAAACATTCCATGCAAATAATTTTTTTATCTCTAATTGAAATTATGTTTTACGTTATTAATAATGCTCATGACTGTAATGTAGGAGTGTTAGTGTATCGATTCTTGAAAGTGCTCTCTAGGGTATCAATCAGTTGAGTTCATTATAAATTAGACAAAAAAAAAACATTATACAACCATGACATAGTAGAATATACTAGTTATATCATTAAAAAGTTTTCTATATTCTACATTTTTTTGTAAGAAATTAAACCCTATGAATTACTGATCACTTTACCAAAACATCAACAACCATCTGTAAAGTTGAAACAATTAATAACATTTCTTACACATAATCTATTAAACATTATGGGTCTAGGCCCCTAACTAGCATCATTTACCAAAAAAAAACTTAGCCTAATTTTTCTTAAACTCATAGCTAATACAAACAATATTTATTACCATCAATTGTATATCTTAACTAATAAAACACCGAAACAGCGATTCTCTAACATAAAACAACACCAACTATCTATTACAAATGGAATGCATCGGTTTGGTTTGTTTCTAAACGACACACCCAATAGCGGATACTTTAAGAACTGAACATTTTTAACCCAGAACATTAAATAGGTTATAACAGGTTAAACAATTAATCCAATTGCGTTTTAGCAACACTGTCCATAAACAAATGTTTGCGATAATAATTTTGGCTGCAGTATTACATTTTTTGTTTATGTTCACTTTAAATATAATAAACGATAATGATTGGGTCAACATGTTCATCCTTTCGGAGTTTGTAATCACCTTTTTATTGTTCCTGAAACAAACGAAAGCGAATGTTAATAGTTATTTATAAGTAAAAGTACCTCGCCACGGAAGCTAATCTATAAGAAAACAATCACCAGGCAGAAGAAATTTCAATTCTTAAGTGTATGCGGATGCCTAGGTCCACCCATTCTCCTATTATCATCTTTGCCTGATACAACAGATTCGAAAATCATGCAAAGAGGCAGGGGCTATTAACCGAACTCATAGGCCAAAGACAATTTTGCATGATCGTTTAAAATATAACCTATTTGTATGGGACAATTATTGCGTAATGCACTACAACACATAATACAATAGAAATTATCAACAAAAGATCAGTATTTCCTGCAAGATTCGAACTTCCTCTACGAGCTATTTTTGTTTTCTAATGTCTTAATACTATTTGATTATGGAGGGATTGAATACTTAGTCAGACCATAAATACTGTTATAAATTTGGAAACTGTAATTCTTATATATACGATTGTTCATTGTGTTTTCTTATTTTCGCGCCAATATAGTGTAAAATATTTTGTTATATTAAAATGGAGTGGGGTAATAAAGAGCACCGAATCGCTGTGTCTGCCAAATTGATGTGCATTACATAAAGTACATGGAGGTAAAGGTATGGAGGCAAATATAATTTTTAAAATCCTCCATATGCTCGGTATTAGTCAAATGTTTGTATACTGGGCTATTCGTAGGTACAATGAAACCTCCTCTGTTTGTGACAAAAAAAGATCTGGCCATCCACGTACGAAAAAGGCGATTAAAGCAGTAAGGGAAAGAAATCTAAGAAATCCTGTCCGAAAGCAAAAGATTTTATCTCGGGAGATGAAGATAGCAATTAGAACCATGTTGCATATTTTGAAAGATGACTTAGGACTTGCAGCCTATAAGAGACACACTAGTCATTTCATAACTGATAATTTAAAAAAATAAAAAGGTGGTAAAATCAAAACAACTAATTAAGCCGTACCGCTTAATTAGTGTACAAAGGGAGGACACATAAAATTTTGTTTACGCATGATTATGCCGTATTTATTTTGGAAGCTCTATAGAAGCTTCCCAATTAGTCAAGAGAGTACAACGTGGGCATTATCCGACTTCTTTGGCAACGCATTTGCTAGTTCTGTAACGCTGCAAGTGTCGATAGGCGGCGGTGATCACTTACCATCATATTTTCGAAGCGAGTAACCTATTCCTATACTTATTGACGTTGCTGCTTTTTTGCTACAGTTTACTTTTATCCAATAAATTCAATGTGAAAGTTCAAAATTAGTTTGACTTACTTGAAAGATCTTCTTGTACTGCGTCTTGCGAAGTTGGCTAACATATGGGGATCGTCTGGATGGCTCTCCGCCGTCGTTATAAGGGGACCTTCTTGACTTAAAGAGCCTGTTCTCGATCCAGGGCCGAGTCCCGCGGCCACGTCCAGCAGGCAGTTAAAGAAGGACGCCTTCTGCACCACGCACCCCAGATAACGAACCCACCCCAATCACCTCACACTTGCGCATTCTCATGTCACACGATGTAAATGAAATCTCAGGACACAACCCACGGCAATGTTCTACGCCTAAAGCCTACATGAGGTTGCGCAAACATTTCTTACACCTTGTCCATGCTGGAGTTCTTTTGATATTGCGAAAGTGTGTATTTCGTTTCGTGTGTATGTAAAGTGTATGTAGAATTCCAACGAATGGACATAACCGGTAGAAAAAAGATGTTATCATGTTTATGATCATGGACGCAGCTAGAGGCGGATCTGAGAACACAACTGTTAACATGTTTAATGTATAAGTGTTTTAATAGATCCTGAAGTTTATTAGGATTTTATTGTGAGATAAAAAAAAAATCCAAAAATCAAAGAGATATAGAAACGAGAAGCACTTGCTTGTGTGCCCAATTTGAAACTGTGCATTCAAGAATAAGGCAAAGGCAGTTTTTTGTTGCTGAATCAATAATATTGTCTTATGTTTGAATTTAAATAATGCTTTTTACTCATGCACACTTTTATAGACAAAAATAAATAAAAGGCGCTTCGAAAATATAATACGGAATAGGAAAGAAGAGAAAGTAAACAATAAAAAGGTATTCCTAAGTTGTAAGGGAAACCGAATGTTATTAGGAGACGTAAAATAGGTAAAACAAAAATTTGGTACGTCACATGTATTATTCGGAACATGCATATACCTCTGTTTTATAAACATCTTTATATAGATTTAGAAATAGGAATACCGTAAAAATAACTTATAAATCGGCCATCTAGATAGTAAAAGCAGAGAATGGAAACTGTGACGACACAAACAAGAAGTTCAAACAAATCTACATAAAAGACGAAATTCTATCACTACAAAAAAACCAACTCGTCACACGCACACAATTTTCTAAATACTAATTACGAATTTTGCAACTATAGGACAGGTCACTAGTTTGTGGTTTACGATGCCCTCAAATTTATTTTATTCACAAATTTGCGCTCGATGAGCACAAAATTGTCTTTTTTTTAATTTTGGATGTGCGATGTTATTTCTAAACTATTTTCAAATCGTTTAGTTCACTAAGCTACTCAATAAAAAAATTGATCTATTAAAAACATTATTTTAACCATCATGTCTTCATGGTCAGTTACAATTTAATATTTTTATTATAAAAATTCAAACAAGATGCGAAAAATTTATGAAAAGATATAAAGTAAAGAGAAAAAACTAGAACAGTGCAGGAAAGTTTAAGATTCGTTCCTTAAATTTTTAAATACTACCGGCTGATTGGCCGTAGGGCTATTCTCGCTGAATGCCTGAAAAGTAAACCACGAATGTAGTCGACTCGACGGAGCCGATTAAAGCTATAGTGACGCTGTATTGTTGTTGTTTGTCCGACAGTTTTTTTATCAGGAGCCAATAAAAATTATGTCGTGATTCATAAGGTAAATAACAATAGAACGCGTTTTGGCACAACAATACATTCACAGGAAGACAACACAAATTCTATTCAACTAACTATTGTATGGCAATTTGTAAACTAAATATAAGGAACAACATTTAGGGGGTCAATAACAAACACTACTCTCACAAGTGTAGTTTACCTATCCACTTAAGGTTACATCTGGTTCAAAGTTACGAAATCTGTGCAGAATAATACAGTCAGTAGCCAAACGAAATACACTGGCTTCATTAAAATCTACATAAAAACTTGACGCGACTTTAGTATCTAACATAGATCAAAGTAAGTCATAAAGAAATACGGTGCGCAGTGATTAATGATAATTAAGTGGCTTACCGGAACACCCTGTGGCTCAGTTTGGCCAAACCTAGTCGATCTCCAACTCTCTAGAATAAGTAGCCCTGCATAGATCTTCCCGACAGTCAGCTTCATTGCATTAAGAACATCGTTGCGAGGCACCAGCAAGTCCAACATCTTCTTCGCTTGGAGAGGCCAAATCTGCGTAATGGTCTGTCTCAGTTCCTGGTCCGCTTGATCCATTTCCTCGGCTTGGAGAAGATTTTTTTTTCAGTTAGTATATTTGTGGAAAACGTAAAACAAATAATTAGATAAAATATTTCCTTAATTACCGGATCTCATCTTGATATTAAGGTTTTCTCTAATTAAGGCAAATAGCGTTGTTGTAAAATTCACTTTTCCCTCTTCATCTAGCGGCATATTCATTCGTATTAATTTTTTATAAGCTAATCTGTTTGGGCATTTATTTCCAAACCCCAACGGTGGATCCATATTTTTCAACATATCATACATTTCAGTGTAATGAATTTTCCCCCTGAGTTTTCACAAATGGAATAGAAAAAAATATATGATTATTGTATTTGTTCCAACTTATAATAGTATTCGAAATAATTTAAAAATACTTACGTGGCGTTTGGATCATATTCGGCCCATATTCTAACAAATTCGTCCAAATGATGCGCACCGAGGATCGATGAGTCTCTTGTTAAATAGTCAAAATTATCCATAATGACGGCGACGAACAAATTCAACATCTGAACAAAGTAAAAGAAAAAATAAACGTAAGTTCGGTTAAATAAGTAAATTACGGTTTTCACATTTAAAAAACAACTTTATCAGATTATTATTACTTCAGTAACAACTAATGTTAATGTCCCTTCCGGCCGATTAGGGCTACGACGGCTGATTTAAAAGGGATTTGTCTACTGCGCGGGATATATTATAGTGCACAAGCATTTACGCAGAAACAGGTGCACTCACTCTTCCATTACTCTCGTGATTACGATGGGACGGATATCCGACACGACTGGTAATCAGGCGCTAAGGCGGTGGCATTGAAACGATCTCCTAATAACGACTATTCCGTGCCACCTCTAGATGACATTGACAAGTATCCAAGACCGATGACTTTTTACATGCCCATTCGATGCATGGTTCATCTTACTTCTCAGGCAATCGGGTGATCAGCCCGTAATGCTCTAACTAAATTAAGTAACAACAAAGCCATTGGTCTCCGCAGTGATCGAACTTACGACCTTCCTATTTGTAAAGCAGGGGTTTATAATACTAGGCCAAGGAGGTATAACTACTTCCCTAAGACAAAACTGTAAATAATTAATAATAGAAATTTAAACCCCTTAAGGTTGATACTTACAAGAAAAGAACAAAAGAATATAAAGGAAACGAAATATGCGTAAGCTAGTGTACTTCCACACTCTTCCTGTGGAGGCTTTCCTGCTTTTTCGTCGCATTTGGCCGGTTTTAAACAATCCAACATAATGTTTGGCCATGACTCTCCCGTTGCACATCTAAACAAAATTTAACATTTTGGTGTATTATAATTGTAAGATATTCGATGAACTGTTTGGTGCAGTTGCTAAGCTATTGGTTTCGGCGCCGCAGGTAGTGGATTTGATTCCCACCCACACAAATATTTGTGTTATGAACACCATATAATTGTTCCGGATCTGTGCGTTTTCCCGTGTGAAATTTGTGTACACAAAACGTCTTTATATTTATAGCCCAAGATATTTCTATACTACAATAGGAGCGGCACTTTTTTTAATGAAAAAAAAAAATAAAATTATTAATATCTTTGACAATTTAACTGATTCGCGGAAACATTCACATATTTTTAACTAAGAACTGTGAGTAAATACCCAAAAGTCCGTTTGTGTTACAATTTTTTTTTAATATAATTTAAAGAAAATGTATAATTTATATCAATTATTTTTACTTCGCAAATCTTAAATGGATACAAGAACAGTAACTAAGAGAGAAAAAGCTTTTGTAAATAATATATTTTACATTACCGAAACAATAACATAAGTGCTTGAATGAAACTTTGAAAATTGTTATGCCTGTTCATGGCTGTTTCCGGGGCGTTTTCTATATTTCCGAATACCTGTAATCAGAAATATATAATATTCACTTAATTCTAATAATCTTTTGTTAATGACGTTTGAAAGTTCTTTGATTATTGTATCTAAATTGAGTATATAAATTTAGATACTTATTATTTTCATTCAAAAATATTGATTATGTTGTGTAAAATGTATATCGCATTTGATCTCTGAATTTTCTTTAGAGTCCGTTACCGTGTTGAACAGAACATTTACCAAAGTAATTGTAAAGATTGACTTATTGATTGGATAGTACACAAATAAACGGCGTTTTTTATGTCAAGCACGACTCAAGTAACTTACTTGCATTCCTATTATTGCATAAATGAAGAACAGCATCGCGATTAGAAGGCACACGTAGGGTAAGGCTTTGAAACTCTGCACGAATGTCCACAGTAATATTCGAATTGTGTACCCCTGTCTGAGTAGCTTGATTAGTCGCGCGGCTCGAAACAGGCGTAGGAAACCGACGTTGAATGTGTTCTCCTAAAATCGTCCGTATTATAATTCCAATCAATCAGTTCCAATGAAAATCACCGTCATTATGCACACTTAAACGAGAAATGCTAAAACAACACATTTACCTGCTCGTCTATATTTAACGTGTGCATCGAGAAGCATTTGAACATTTCGAAACTAATTGACAATAGTTCTAATTATTTTGGCCAATATTAAACTTGGTCGATTAAAATTCCTAAATCACAAATAATAACATCTTAACTTAACCTTCGGTTAACTAGCGTTAATAACACCAATTATTGATATCACAATAAAAACGAATTCAAAGTATTTGACAATCTACACGAAATATTTAATAAACCTCTTAATGTTATGAATTCTCATTCACAATTTAGGGATTACTCACTTTAATTCAAAATGGGAAAATGCAATTCACAAAGGCTTGTCGATAATTTCGATTGGAATACAATTGTCACTCAATCGATACCAAGTGGTATTTAATTTTCACTGTGTTTATTAGAGAACATAATTTAATAGGTGTTAAGTAGCTTAATAAAGAATATCAAAGAGAAACCAATTTTAATACCTGAAACGCCAACTTAATAAAATAAATAGATGTACCTACGATCTCTGATCGCAGATGATTTTGATTTATTGTTAATGAACCTACGTCCACAAATACTGTTTTAATTAGAAATTTAACTAAAGGTAATAGATATGGTCATGTAAGGTCATGATATACTTTTTAATTTTTAGTACATATCATATCAAGACTAAGCGAATTGCAATAGCAGAAAAAAAAATGAAGGAAAAGCGTCAATGATTTTGCGACTCTACGATTGTAATACATAGAATTAAAACATCACAGGGTTTCTATAAATTCTATCACATCATACTGTAAAATATCGAATAAAAAGCTCTAGACGAAAGACCTGAATATTTAAACACGTTTAAACTATTAAATCCAAGCAAATCTAAGTCTCCTAGTTCCAGGTAATTTAATTTCTCAACAAAATTTGTTACTCAGTACCAAATTTAAATATAATTAGCGATCAATACTTTATAGCGAAAATACTTTCTATATTCCATCATTTATGAAACATTTTATTACAAAGAATCAACGTTAACTAAACAAGTATAAAAATATTCGATTAGGATAGTAGTTTATCTGTTTCTATACGATCAATTAGTTTAACAAATCTAGCACTACAAATAACAAGTTCTTTCGTGAATCATAACTTCATCTAAGTTCATTACAAACCGGACTCAAGTACTAGACTAACAAACCTAGCAGTCAAAAGATAAATTTTTACCTGCTGACAGGATATGTCAGCACAGTTTTCAGCGAGGTCACTCTGGAATAAGGATATATCCTTTACATAAATCTCCAGGAAACACAAAAAGGTTGTACTTGAAAATCAGTTCTGTCGAAAGTAAAACAATAATAAATAGAAAGAAGGTACTCACGCCGAATTCCATTATGAGAGCGTCAATAATACTTCCAATGACCGTTATGAAATCAAAAATGTTCCATGGATCTTTGAAAAAATTCTGCAAACACGACAACATATCATTACAATTTTCACAAAAAAAAAGTAAGCATCTGAACGAATTTCAGATAAAAAAAAATATACGAAATTTTACTCAGTCATATAAGAGACTTGTATACTAAAAATCGATAAAAATGAATAATATTATATTTTGGCGAGAGACCAAGATCGAAATGTTTCACTATTTTAATTTACACCGTTAATAGAAAAAAAAATTAGTACCTGTATACAAATGTACGCTTTCTGTATCAAACACGGTTTACATATAGGAAAAATCGAGGATGGGAGCGAGGAGATTTCTCTCAAATCCAAAAGAATCTAAACGATGTCATCAAATCGCTAGGCAAAACGTATCGATGTGAAATTGTTAAACTATTAAGAACCTGTGTTTTAACAAAAAAGCAGCATCTCAAGATATCGATCGCGTAACATTGGTTCTAATTATATTCAAGTCAATGTTGAACTTCGTAAGCTAAACTAAATATATTTTTAAAATGTGTAAATAAGAGGCAAACGCAATCGACACAATCGCTCATTGAGTAAAGAACAAAATGCTTACGCTCATTTCACTGCTTAATTATGCACAATCCATATATACAAAAGGTACTGAGTGTTTTACTCATAGGGTGATTGATATTAATACTGTACACAGAATATAAACAATTCTCTTTTCAATTTACCAGTATAATAAATTGTTACAACTCCATGTATGGCATACTGTAGCTCTTAATATGCTTAAATGTAAAATTTCAAACTCTTACCGTACATCCGAAGGCAATTAGCTTCAAAACGGTCTCGAGTAGGAAGAAGAACGTAAAGACGATGTTCATGAATGTTAACGTGTCCATGAGTACTGGTGGAGCCTCGTGAAACTACCACAAATGAAGACCAAACAATTTTTAAGTCTTTGACAAGTCAACATATAAGCTAAACGCTAAAGAACTTATCTCATTGATTTAATACCTTATACTTTCTTTTTTTATTAAAGGCAACATTCTTGTTTACAACAATATCAATACTCAGTTCTGTTAACATTTAACTTGTCAAGGTAAAATATTTCATCGTTCTACCCGCTATAATTATAAAAGTAGCTAAAATATTTGTCACACAATAAAAATGTAACGGTTTTGTGTGTATCTGTGTGTTTTGGTTTTGGATCGAAATATTATTGAGCCAATATTCCAATTGTGTTAATTGAATATGTGGTTCGTGGCTAGTGCACGAGCGTCATGCAGAGCCCATTTATACAAACATGCACGAAACGACAAATACTCATGAATCTCTTATGCAGAGACAGCGGATGTTTGAAGCAAATTAATCCACAGGGAAACAGTAATCATAGAGAAAACTTACCTTCTCACAAAAGCTGGTACTCACGAAAATCTGAACATAGGCTTAAATACAATTGGTAGTTAGTAAAGCATTATCGTAAAATGTAAATTGTTTATTTCGGTGTTTAAACGTAAAACATGCTAGATAAGGCCATGCTTTAAACATAATGCGTCTATAGTATTTAATAATGTAAAAGTACATAGATACACATTTGGTCATAAGAGAGAAACCAGCAGAGGATGTTTGGATAGGAGTAACGTTGAATTGGTCGAAATTAGTTCCATACTGTCATGTTAAACGTTCAATAGTACATGTTGTCATAAGAAAGTGTACATTTGTATCAGTTGTTATTGTTATATATTTTCTATTTCTTTTTAGGAATAAGTGTCAGTCAGTTAAACTGCGCTTGTGTACTTACTTTGACACCGTAAGCGATGATTTTCAACACAGTTTCCACGGAAAACATCCCAGTAAACCCCATATTCGAATACTTGAGGATATCCGAGTAGAGATCATTTTGATTATAGTACTGCCGTTTTGTGATTGCGTGTCGGAAAAGCCCAATAAAAATACATATCTGTTACTTGATTTTAAGTTAATGAAAACATGATTTGGAAGGAGGATAAAGTATGGTTGTAAAGTATGGAATTGTATCGGTTATGTCAGGTATTATAGTAGTTCCAGAAAGAAGAGAAACGAAAGGGGATATTCTGAATTACTCTTATAGTAAAGGACGTGCTCTCTGGTAATAAACTATCCCAATATGAACAAAAAACAAAATAAAGAATAGAATAAGGATCATGTTAGAAAAGTAATAAACGTTACGGTTACATGCTATAAGATGGATATTAGTTATAGACTCAATGAAGGACAAATAATAAGACATATGTTATTATTTAGCATAGAATTTTAAGTTTAACTAAGGGTGACGTATGAGCCTAATCATCTTTTTAATTTTAATATTTAAACAATGTCGTTACAACAAGCAGCTTAAAGCCACCAAATGTTATCTTGGCAGTTTCGCCATTCTACACTCATGCACAAACTTTACACTGATGACACAGTAAGAAAGTATTTCAAATAACATCATGCAACACGAACAACAATTAAAGGCGCGCATGCCGCGGCCAGACAGATCTCGGATATTGTGCATTATAAGCACAAATAACAATATAAAATAGTGTTCTTCCCATGTGCTGTAAATGTGCAGGTAGTTTTGTCATAACGTGCAAACATTTATTTATATATAAATATATACGTAGATAAATACATACAATTACAGCAAGCAAGGACTCACATAAGGAACACGGAAATTATAAAAGAAAACAAACAGCCAAACTGGCGGCACATTAAGGGGATAGGCTTGGCCAGATGTTGAACACCGCGCATTCCATTGCATTGTGTGTGTAACCGAAGGAATTTAGCACGCTGTGTATTATGCTCTGGTGTGTGCGAGTATGTGTGATATCGTGTAGTGTCGGTATGAGACCTAAAGGCAGTACTAGCGATTGCCAATTAAATTTTTGCCTTGTACGGACTTCATTTGATGACGGTATGGAAAATAATTCGTTAAAAGTAATTGATGACAGAAGTAACATTGATAAGATTTCTTAAAGAATATTATGCTAATAGACGCACAAATGACTGACATGTATATAGAACATCAAGCTATAGAGATCTTAACGAATACGCCAAAAGTACAAATACATGTAAACAAATTTACTTTCAAAAGAATACATTAAAGGTAAGACGAGTATGCAGGCTGACAACACAGATATAGGTTCTAATCTAACTTGATTTGACGTGCCTTGTGATTAAATTACTCTCCCTGATTCTATCTCAACAACATTTACTACGTGCTTCGATTGTTTTCGTCATGTTATTTTCATATTTATCATACGACGTCAGTGTCATGATCATGTTATATATGTATTTGATAATATATACTTAAAACGTTTATGATGTATATGATTATATTGTTTCATGTTATACATACCTTCATCATGAGTAACAAAGTGTTTAGGACGATAAGGGTCATGATGAAGTACTCGAAAGGCGTGGAGACGACTATTCTCCACACTTTGTACTTAAAACTTCCTCGTTTACTTGGCATATACCTCTCAAGAGGGCGCGCCTCTATTGTGAAATCGATACAAGATTTCTGTGAATACATAAACAACAATATTGTAATTTTTCTTTTGCTCACAATGCCAGAGGATAGTAGTGACATCCCTCGACATTGCGTTAGAAATTAAACAATCTTTTTCATTCAAATGTAACGTGAAATGTAAAATGAAACCAACCTGATTCTTATCGATTTCGCCGTCTTGTAGTTCGGCTTCACCCTGCTCTTGAAATGTGATAATTATAAGAGCTACGAATATGTTAACAAAGAAGAACGGAAACACCACAAAGTAAACGATATAAAATATGGACATTTCTATACGAAAATTTTGTATGGGTCCCCTGTCTTCGTACGTAGCCGCCATAGAGTTTTGCAACACCCTGTAAAAATGACATTATAGGTTATAAATTTACACCATTACATTTTTTAATTGATTGTACAATCAAATATAAAGGGGAATAAAAGATGCATGTTTTAAATCCTTGTCTAGTTAATATATTTAGCGTACAATCTTTCTGCAATCTAAAGTTTACGTATAAGCAATAAGAGTTTAGTTTACGTATAAGCAATAGTAGTTTTTTTGCATACATTGCAATAACATGTTCCTTTTTTGCATAAAACAAAAATGGGGCGTGTTATAATTTTTTATTAAAAAAAATAATAATAAAAGAGATAATTTAATTCTGCGTGAACTACAAAAACAAAAAAACTGTCTTAATTTTTTTCATAGCGTCTCCTGTCCTTAATTTATTAAAAATTAAAATTTTGTTAAATTTCTGTTCCATTTATCAAATCCCAATGAAAAAGAAGGGTGCAATGCTATATTTATTTGTATATCTATGTGTTTTTCAGTGTCATCGTAGATCCTAAGTGGATCGGACGGATTACCTTGGTGTAGCCCTTGTTTTTGTTTAAACGGTGATTTAATATTTATAGTATAAGAAGTGAGCATACGACTCAAAAATAATCATCAACTGTTTAAATAATGAGGGTATGCGAGCGACCTGCACCGGACTGTTCTAGTTTTACAGCGGGGGGAAGGAAGGGGAGGATTTTTAATAGTTTGACTTCATGAGTATCAAATAACTCGAGGTCGATAGTACGTACTGCGGCCATCCTTCGCCAGTCTGCACTGCAAAAAGCGTCAGCATCGCAGACGCAACGTTGTCATAGTGGAAAGCTTGCGTGTCCCACTTTCGCTTGACCACCCGCGGCAGTAGACTATTCGCCTCGTAGACGAAATACGACCCCCTGTGAAAAAAAATAAGTCAGTAAAAAAAAACAAACTCCATCGGAACCTGTTTTTCTTTTAAGCATATAAACCTGAGCGAAAAAAAATGTGGTTAAAAAATATACATCAATGTGAATCTGAATAATAAACAAAAATAACAGCAAATCAAGTCATATTTTATTCGAGGAAATCATAAAAATGTAAAGGAATGTTTAAGAATCATATGTTCTTATAAGAGTTATACTTACTGACAGTCTTGAAGAGTATTCTTACTTATATCGTTGCAGTTAAAAAATTTACCATTAAAAAGTTGCACTGCGATTACAGCGAATATGAATTGAAACAATATATACACTATGAGAATGTTAATGACGTTTTTCAAAGAGTTCACTACACAGTCAAACACTGCTTTTAATTTTGGAACACGCTTTATAGTTTTTAAAGGTCTAAGCACTCTTAACACTCTTAACGACTTTATTGTAGACAGGTTCTGTCCTGCTCCTTTTTTCACACCCCTAAAACATAAAAGAAATATGAGTATATAACTATGACACAATTAAACTTTTATGAAAAATTAAGTATTAATATTATTTCTTCTGATTCTATGTTGCTGACATTCTTAAGTTGATAATGAAACCATTTGGCGCAGTTGCTAATCTATTAGATTCGGCGTCGCAGGTCGTGGGTTCGATTCCACCCGGGACAAATAATTGTTTGAACTACAAATACTTGTTCCAGATCTGGACGTTTGTCTATGTAAAATTTATGTATGAAAAGCTCTTGCAACACAAGATATTTCTATCTCACAATAAGAGCCGGGTTTTTAAAAAAAAAAAACGAAACGGAATATTGCCTACATTTACCTAAATACTTATATGTATATTATATTTATTTATATATTACCTAAAAACTCCTTGATTTTATTAAGAACGATTTATTTTTCCGAGTTAAATATTAAATAAGATAATATACATAATAAAAAATTAAATACGTTAAGTTTTTACAAAGACGAGCGGTTTAGAGTGACCCCAGTTCACCCAGTTATTGACCGAAGCAACATGGTTAGCGTAAAATAGGTGTCGAGCTAAGGATGAAAACGATGGTACAAACGTACCCTATTTCAAAGCCGAAGCTGACCAGCGCACAGATGACGACGGCGGCATCCATTATGTTCCACAGGTCGCGTAAATAAGCACCCGGGTGAAACAGTATGCCAAGGTCGACGATCTTGAGCAGCATCTCCACGGTGAACACTCCCGTAAACGCGTAGTCGAAGTAGTTCAAGATTTTGTTTCTAAAATACATTTAAAGGGTTATTAACGTCAACCTCATCTGTTTCGACATTTACTTTGTATTTTTTTTTATTTAACGCCACCAGAGTTGATTGATCGACGAGGAAGTAGAGCGAATGAAGCTAAACGACTCGCTTGACCATAGAAACACCGGAGAAGAAGGTTACAGAGCGTTGAAATTCCTTGGCTCTGAATTACGCTCGTCACACAAAGACATGAGATTTTTTTTATGGAGTAGGCTGACCGACGAGAAAGCGGCTCACATGGACATTTGCAACATTACAGAAGCGTTG